>JAVQJF010121043.1:0-12136 GCA_036023855.1 Gadopsis marmoratus
GTGTGTGTGTGTGTGTGTGTGTGTGTGTGTGTGTGTGTGTGTGTGTGTGTGTGTGTGTGTGTGTGTGTGTGTGTGAGAAAAGCCTAAGAGAAGATTCAGTTCACAGCACCTTGAGGCCCCATCAGTTGTGATGTCATGGGAAACCATTATAAAGCCCACCTCGGCTGTTTGTAAACTCTCTCCATTTCCTTGTCGAAATCTGACGGCCACATGAAAGCATTGGTTTTCAACTCCTGAATGAAAACACAACATGTCTGACGGCAATATACTGTAACATTACCAGCCTGGAGTAAAAAAGAATACGGAGTCTAAAAGTACTCCAACTTGTACAAGATGTAAATCATTACTTTTCCTTTCATGTGCTTCCCGCCTCTTCCTCTCGGTCTCTGTCTCCTTTTCTTCCTCATTACTTATCATTTCTTTTGACCATAAACATTGTGAACTGATCCCGGCTGCTGTCCTGCAGGAACATGGGGCCCCTTTCTGTGCGTCGCGTTGAAAACAGATCAACTTGGAGAAGCTGGGAACTTGAAAGGAGGGAGCGAACTACAGGGGATAAACACATTCCTCTGCAACCCGTCCTGCTACCGTTGCTGCCGCTGCTGGCTGGTGGCAGTGCAGGGGAGCTTGCAGCAAGAAGCATTGTTGCCACAAAGTGAGGTGGAGGGGGGCAGCTGAATATCCCTGAGCTCCCTCAGATCTCACAGGCAGCAAGCAGCACTTGACCTTTCCAGCACTAAAGGAATATGACAGCCGTGAAGCCGACAGAGAGAATAGGGAGAGAGGCAAAGGGGGGGCGCGAGACGCAAGAGACAAAAGCCACACAAAGTGCAGGCTGCCACCAAAACAGTTAGTTTGCAATCAACGTCAGTCATCCCTCTTGTCGGGACAGTTTGATTTCCACCTTTCAAATGAGGCGTTTATTTTTGGCCTGATAACAGTGCTGGCTAAATTGAAATTGGCAGCTCGACAATCTACAGATAATAGTCAACTACGCAGGAGATTATGTGAACAGCCCTTTCTTTCACTTTACTTGAGCCCCCTCCCACTCTCTCCTGTCGAAGACGAGAAAGGAGGAAATGAGGGAGTGAGAGAAAGAGAGAGAGAGAAAGAGCTAATCTTAGTCACAATCAGAGAAGGCTGAGAAGGCAAAAAAAAAAGGGCCTAAAAATGAAGGGGAGGAGAGAGAAACGGGGGCATGGGGAGGAAAAAATAGAGCAATGTCCCGGTGATCAAGAGGAGGGGAGGTGGGGTTGTACAGGAGAGTTGAGGATAGAGAGAGAAAAGGAGGGGATTTCTTTAATGTTTCTGGCATCGAACCAGCTGAGGTCTCAAGGTTATCCTGGCTTTGCAAACTCCCACGGGAAAGGTGGAGTGCTGAGGGCCGAAGGGGGGGGAGACGAGGGCTTGGGGTGGAAGAGAGGAGGGAGAGATGGCTGCCCTTTTTCTCCAGGAGGGAGGTTAATGCTCTGGGGGAGTGTAATCCTCGGGGCCCTCTTGTCTGATAAGGTTGGCCTTGGCCCAGGTAGGAGGAGAGAAAGGGCTCTGGGGCCTCCCAGGGCATCCTCGCAGACAGCTCTGCGCGCTGCCAGGTTAGCACAGGAGCAAAACTTGATGAATTATTACTCAAGTCATTAGTTATAATCATATTTGAGTGATAACAATGTAAAACCCTATTGATTCCCACAGTGAAACTCTTTCTTAGCATTCTTCCCTCCAGGGAGGTCAGAGGTTAGGGGCAGCTATTGTACAGGACAGTTAGATCCAGTAGGAGTTAAGCACCTCGTTCAAGGACACTTTACAAGAGCAGGGCCTTGCTGACAACGGGCATGAACCTGACACATAGTGCAACTAAAAACCCTAATTATATGCTGCTGTGTTGATTTATTTATAAATGAGTATGTATTTGTTGCAACATCAGGCTTCCCTTATGCATCCACATTCCATTTAAAGACTTTCATACACCTTTACGTCAATTACGATTGATGCAGCAGCCATCGTGACAAGACCATCCAGTCTGTTTTCCTCAAACACTGCCACTGGAATTTGAAACAACTGCTGGGGAAGACAAAACAGCTTCATCATTCTTACTATAACCCTTCACTTTTCCATTCCCCACCAAAGTAATTGAATTCATCACCTTTATGCAAATATGAGTAATCTCTGAATTTGACACGTTTTATCTGGGTATGATGGTGGGGGGGGCAGTGCCTGCATGGGAAAGATCTGCATCGATACTCTTCGTGTGTTTGTTTACACTAAACTAGGCCTATTAGAGATAATGATTCACACCACCAAGCTGTCAGTTTAGGGAGCTGTGTGTGTGTGCGCCTGCCTCTTCAAAGGCTGGCCTCCTTATCTACAGTCAACAAACGGCCTCCTCAGGAGGAAATGAGGAGGCTTCATGCACCTGTAATTCAAATGTCCCAGTGCTCGCGGAGAGTAAACAAGCGACACTCAGCGGTTCTCACCCACTCAGTTTTATGTGGACCTGATGGTTAATGGACAGAAAAGGAAAGGGGCAGACCTGTTCAATGGATCACAGAGAAGCTTAATGTTTCAACTGTGTTTTTTTTTTGTTTTGTTTGTGTAATCTGGAAACTGGCTTTGAGACTAAATGAAAAAGTCTTGCATAGTCTTGTATGGGCAGAGATTCCACTCTGAGCAGCTAATAGTAAATACATATTCAGCCATATGAACAGAAGCCGTACATACTCTACCGTATCAAACTCAGGTGTTATAAATATACGATGGTGAAAATCGGACCCAATCTGACCAAAGTCTGACGCCACATTATCTTTCATCTTTCCTGTAGTTTGACAGTTTGAGCGCTGTATACAAATAGACTATGTCTGCAGTCAGAACATCCAGTAAATTGTGGTTACACTGCATTTGCATGAGTGGCCCGCACCCCCACCCGCACCCGCACCACCACCACCAGCAGCAGAAGCAGCCGTATTCCCAGTTTGCTCCAGCCTCAGGCATGCTAACCAGAGACCCAGGCCAACTCACAGGTCCTCTCCCCAACCGCTTCCTCTCCACCGCTGCTGGGTTTGACTCACCGTGACCTGTGACCTTCGGCGCTACACCGCCTCCCCCACACATGCAAATAGCGCTGGTCTGCACCAGGAGGCATCAGAGAAAAGGAGAGGGTCGGGTGGAGGGAAGGAAGAGTGACGTGGATGATGGAAGCTAGGGGGGTGTTGTTGGTGGTGGTGGTGGTGGTGGGAGGAGGGGTTGAGCAAGAGGGAGACGGCGCAAAGGAGAGAGAGAGACCCCTAAAGGAAGTGCGAGCGTCTTGGTCTCTGAAGTGGAGAGAAGTGGAGGGAGGCAGTGGCAGCAGCCTAGGGAGGCTCCAGTCTACAGCCCAGCACTGAGGCCTTAAAACATTTCTCTCTCTGTTTTAGCCAGCCAAAACGGACCCCAGCGCCTGTGTCTGCAAGGCTTTCAGTGACCCATGCTGATCTTTCTGTGTGTCTGTGTGTGCGCTCGCGTGTGTGTGTGTATGTTTGTGTGAGAAAAATAAAATGTGAGTACATTCACTGTACTTATTGTTTTCCTTGCTCCCAGGCTGTTGTGTGTGTGTGTGTGTGTGTGTGTGTGTGAGGGGAGGTAAGCGATGTGTGCGACTGTATCTGGAGAGCCTCCAAACCCCCTCATCTCCTCTCCTCTCTCCTCCTTCTGTTCTCTCTGCTTGGAGGATCTGTCAGTTCTCCTTCTCTCTCTTTGTCCCTGCTTTGATCCTGCTCTCCAAGCCTTGGCTGGCCTCGCTAACAGCAGCTGAGCACAGGTCCTACTCCACTCCCACTAATAACACACATTCATGCCACGCCGGGATGGTGCATGTGCACAAACACACTCACTCGCTGTTCCACTTACTCCCCCTCTCTTCTTTTACACACTCCAAAATCGGTAACGACTGGCTCTGCTATCATTCAGCACTTTCTGTAAGTTGTCAGAGCTTATCGCGTTCACACAACCCTCTGTTTGCTGTAACCCTGCACTCACACTGTGAGCAACTAGGGTGATGGGTCACTCTTTTCTGCCTGATTGTAGGTGGTATCAGAGCTTCTAAAGGCAGCCATATAGTGGTTTCTTGTAGATGCAGTTTCTTGTTTTTCATAGTCACAGGCAACGACGTGATTTTTACAATGCATGGCAGAGGTACCCTATGTAGTGCTCAGTGTGTTCAATGCAAACAAACAATTTTTGATTATGTTCATTTCTCACCAAAGAATTTTGTGTACAGCAAGGCCAATCTTTAATGAAATTCCTATAATGAATAATTTGCATCCTGTTATTGAATGGTTTGAAATCTGCATTGTTTACATCGATTACATTCATTCTTTTCTTTTACCTGCATTGATATTTTCTGGGAGAGCATTACCACCAACAACTGTCATATATATATATATATATATATATAAATATATATATATATTTAAGAATACGTATCATGTCTGTGCAACCTTGCGTGCATGACAACAGGACACAGATAATACAGAGACTCACTGATCAAAATAGTGTAGTAGTGCAGATTAAAACCCCTACACAGAGTAGTTAACTCAAGGTCCATTTACTTGCTTTTTCCAGAGCTATCAATCACATCTAACAGTCTTCCTCAGCTGATATTGCAGCTTCCCCCCTTTGTTGACCACCTGTTATCATGCAACCAAAGTTCCATGCTTGGGTCATCTGACAACAACTGAGCCATCCCTATGGAAACTGAGCAAACACCATCTGCTGAGGAAGACTGTGAGATGTGGTTAAAAGCTCCAGGAAAAGCTAGTAAGTAGACCTGTAGGTAAGATTACCTTGTCAGACTACTGTTTTCAAAGTCATTTCCAGCTGGACCAATTGATATTAAAAATATATAACAACACATGCAACCAGCATCTTTACTCCTGCAGCCATTCAAGTAAAAGTTGTAGAAAACTGAGAGTCTTTGACTGCTTGTCATGAACTTCTTATTTAGTTTGCAGTTTCCAAGCAGAGCTGCAATGTTCATTGGCTGTTGACAAGGAGTGACTGTGCACACATTGGCCGCTCAGATCTGGAGGAAAATGAAAAGATTTCTGGTGACTTGTTGACCATGCTAATCGCAGTGTGAACTGTTGGATAAGTCAAGTCAGTCAACCACTGTGTGGCAGCCTCTTGGGAAAGCAGGCTGCGTCAACACAGTGCCACCCTCAGTTTGGCAGCGGCAGCCATGACACCTCAAGGCTGGCCTTGATACAGCCTGTCTGACTGCCTGCTTACTTCCCACTCTTCTTGCCAGCCAGTAATGACGCTTAAATGCCAGCGTAGGCATTAAAGCTTCAACCCCACCCCCCTGAACACACACACACACACACACACACACACACACACACACCCTTGTCACCCTTGTGGCACCAGGAGCCCCGATTGGAAGCAGCACTGTTCATCAATGGCTTACACATTAAGGCATGAGCAGTGGGTGACAACAGGCCAGAATGTTTTGTGAGCACAATTTCTCACACACACACACACACACACACACTTCAGCCCCACAATCTCCCTGTCTAATTGCATTATTGATGCATTATTGCAGCGTGTGGAGGTCCATGGTCGAGAGGGCTCAATAAAGATATGAGTCCTGGGAAAGACTGAAAGCGGTGGAATGAAAAAAGAGGAAGAGGGAGATAAAAAGAGGAGGGAGGTGGGGGGGGGGATATAAAAAAAGAGATAAAAGTTTAGAGGATAAGATCAAGAGGATGAGGGTTGATGCAGGGGGAGGGGGTGACAGGTAAAAAGAGTGTGAGAATGTGCAGAGTGAGGGCGGGGTGTCCCAAATGAAACATGTAAAATAATCATGCTTGTTTGTTTTCCTGTCTGCTGGTGGACCATTGTCATTGGCTTTTCATCAGCGAGGTATCTCTAAACAGCATGTGATCAAAAGCTTTTTACAACAGGGAGCCGTGCTTGCTGTTAGTCAGCCTGTTTCCCACAGATTTCTTGTGACAGAGGAGTTGAGACGCGACAACAACAGGTAACACTCCCGGGACCGACGGGCGGCCAGGTGCGCCCAATGAGATGCTCAGCTCCCAGGGAAAAGGGGAGGGGCCGGGAGACCCAGGGCTCCGTGACTCAGTCCACCACCGAGACTGCCGAGACCTCTTGCAACATGAGCGTGAGAAAGTCATTCAGGCGGAGAGCGTTTCAAAAACCCGCACTCTGCTTCACATCAGTGCATTTGTTTTGGAAGTCTGTCAGTGCCATTGTTGCAGGAGGGAGAGGGAGAGGGAGAGGGGGAGGAGGGGGGGGGGGCGACTCAGGTGTGCAGTTCACAACAATGGGACGTGTCAGAGAGCGAGTTCGACAGAGGCAGCGTTGTTGCGCGTGAAGGATATTTAGGATCATGGCGCTTTCAGGCGCATGTGCAGGCCATGGCCTCCCTCCTGCCACAAAAACAACGTTTGCAATTAAACGCAAGACACGCGTGCGGCTCCACTGGTGTCCCCACATGCCAGTTACTCATCCTGACGCTGTCCTCTAATGTTAACCAGCCATCTAATCTTTCTTCTTAGACTGGCGTGTGGTGCGACGGAGACGATGACACGAAACGCACACACGTTGACGCTTTGGCCGCTCTCTGGTAGCACAATTCATTCATGTCTGGTGAATGAATTGTGTTTTCAGACATTGCAATACACCGCTCCGTGTGCAGGCTCGGGGAGAAACCGAGAGCCGCCCCCTGCAGCCCCGCGGCGCCTATCACACCCGCGATCTCGCGGCCAGCCGCCGGCGACGCCCCGCGGGTCCAGGCGGCAAGCCGGCGAGAGGAGCGCCTTCCCCCGGTCGCCTGCGCGCCACGTGTCGCGGTCTGTGCAGCAGCTGGAGGTGTGCGAGCGCAGCGGAGAGCCGAGCCTCTAAACACACACACACACAAATCATGTCCGTGTTGCTTTTAACACACGGCGGCCTGTTTCCGTGACTTTCCCCGAGTGCACTTCTCCTAGTCGTCAACTAAAGCCTCCAGAGTTGCGCCCCGGTTCATGGCGTGTTCTGCCGCTTCTATTCTACACGTCCGCCGGGAGGGAAAGGGACACCTTTTTCTGCCGTTTCTTATAAACGAACGAGGATTAAACATAAGTGGTTAATGGCAGAGTTGGAATCGGTCGACTTCAGTGTTTTCTGCGCGGCGAGCTTCACTTTGTTTCTGGGATGTGTGTTCGTTGGGTGACGGAGGAGGCGGCGTGCGTCTCACCTCAAGACTCCTAAAGTCGGTTAAATGTATCGCAGATCCATAAAACCTCCCTGTTTGTCTCGCAACCTGAAAAGTGTCGAGTTGCTGTCCGTCAATAAACGTACGAGGCGTAATTGTGGGCCCTGTTTTATTTATTTTAATTGTATGTGTTTCTCCCTCCGCTGCTCTCTGCAGCTGCAATAAAGATAAGGAAATGAAATTATGACCTGAAACCTAAAAAAGCCTTGAACGCTGTGGGGCGACCACAGGCGGGGGGGGGGGGGAGGAGGAGGATCGTGTGAGCTGTGAGTCTCCGGGCTCAGAAATATCTCTGCTCTGGCTCACATTCCGATAAGGGAGCCCGGTCCAGCTCTCTCTGTAGGCGTGGTTTTCCCAGGCTTTTAAAACAGCAGCTGCTATTTACCTTCCCCTCTAATGTAAACCACCGCCGCCGCCGCCACATTACCCCCCTCCTCCCTCCAGCCTCCTCCCTGGCCCGGCGGCCCCCCGGCAGCCCGACGGCCAAACCTCCAACCACCGCGCTCATAAAACATCCTGGCACGTGCTCCACATTCACAACACCGGCAGATGATTAAATGCCAAACTTTGCACCACAGAGCGAGAACCGCGGTGGTAAATAACATGGAAGCTGGAGTGTTTAACTGAGCAGGCTCTGTGTTTGAGGCTCTGTGCTTCAGGCTCTGTGCTTCAGGCTCTGTGTTTGAGGCTCTGTGTTTCAGGCTCTGTGTTTGAGGCTCTGTTTCAGGCTCTGCTTCAGGCTCTGTGCTTCAGGCTCTGTGTTTGAGGCTCTGTGTTTGAGGCTCTGCTTCAGGCTCTGTCCTTCAGGCTCTGTGTTTGAGGCTCTGCTTCAGGCTCTGTGTTTCAGGCTCTGTGTCCGTGTGTGAGGAGTCGGGGTTCATCTCCTCCTGTGGCTCCGAGTGCTTTTCTTCTGCTCGTGTCATTATAACAGTAACTATCTGCAACTATCTCTGACAAAACAAAGCTGCTCCCTCCTCCTGTGACCGAAACCCTGCCGTTGCCAGACAGCCCGCCACTTCCCACTGGTGGCTTATTTCTTTTTTTTTTTTTATATCGTTACAAAATGTTTGCTTTCTTTTTTTCTCCCCCATTTACTGTAAGTAGCCACTGAATGTTAAGACACCTACATTTACAAGAGTTGGAAGGTAACTTTGTGGAGAAGAGCCCATGTGACTCATGGCTGAGTGAAAGTTGATTTATGGGTGAAACATGCATCATTATTATTATTATTATTATTAAATTGCTGTTACATGTAGACTTGTAGTAGTTTTCCTTTTGAAATGGTCATTTTATTACACGTTCTGCTGTTATCTCCTGCCCTCTGCCTGCTCCCGGTGCCCAGTCAGCGGCTCCGCTGTTAATATGTAAGCGGCGCGGTGATTGAGGACTGGGGGGGGCGGCCCCCCCTCCCCCCTCCCCCCTCCCCCCGGCTGTACCCTGAACCCGGGCCTCGCGCCATTGGCCGCCAGCTCAAGCGGCCGAGCAGCCAATGGGAGGGCGCCGACCACGAGCCGTCCTCCCTCGGGCCGCGTGTCCCTCGCGCTGATTGGTGGAAAGTTACTGTGGGAAAGAAAGTTTGGGAAGTTTCACACGAGCCGCTCGCGTGCAGTGCGAGATATAAATACAAGCCACACGCGGAGAGCCCGACAGACAGACAGACTGCATCCGCTGCTGGTAGCCGCTGCCGCCGCGCGTCGCTCCGACGGATTTTAACTTCCTACACGTCTCAGGAGCTGCTTGAGTGACAGGGGGACTTTTTGTGTGTATATATCGCGAGCTGAAGATATATTCGTCGTCATTTTTTATTCTTCCCCCCCCCCCCCCCCAACCACCCACCCACCTTTACACAAGTGGATCGTAATTTGTTGCGACTTTGTGGGATATTTCCGATCAAAAACAACAACAACAACAACAACAACAAAAAGATGCCTGCCGATATGATGGAAAAGACCTCCTCCTCCCCGGTCGCTGCAACCCCGGCGAGCATGAACACGACTCCCGACAAACCCAAGACCGCCTCTGAGCACAGAAAGGTTGGTATGACGCCTTTTATTGAAACGCATTTCCCCGTCAGTGTCATCTAAAAACAAACACACACACACACACACACACAAAAAGCCTGAAACATTTCGTTCCGGACGCGGTTTTTGCACGAGCGAGGATTTTTCACTCTTAACGCACGAGCCAAGAAAATTAACAGGTTAATGTCATTTTGTTATTTTTAATTTTTTTTTAATTTTTTTATATATCTTCAGTCATCAAAGCCAATTATGGAAAAGAGGAGACGAGCCCGGATCAACGAGAGCTTGGGGCAGCTGAAGACCCTGATCCTGGACGCGCTCAAGAAAGATGTAAGTGCCCCCTTCGGTGTCCCGGTTATTAATAGAAGTCCACACTGCCGCTGTCAAAGCAGTGCGACGGCGAGCGCGTAATCCTAACCATGTGTGACTTCCGTCCCCTCAGAGCTCCAGACACTCTAAGCTGGAGAAGGCGGACATCCTGGAGATGACGGTGAAGCATCTCCGGAACCTGCAGAGGGTTCAGATGACCGGTAAGTCGCCGCCTCCCGGACTGATCTGTCTTCTGGCTGCGCTTTAGAACATGTCCGGACGGGTCTAACAGTCCTGCTCCACAGATAAAACACGCTGTGCGCATGAATGTCGTGAGTTAAAAGACACCTGTCTGTCCTCCCTGCAGCTGCCCTGAACACCGACCCCACGGTCTTGGGAAAGTACCGAGCCGGTTTCAGCGAGTGCATGAATGAAGTGACCCGGTTCCTGTCCACCTGCGAAGGCGTCAACACCGAGGTCAGGACGCGGCTCCTCGGCCACTTGGCCAGCTGCATGACCCAGATCAACGCCATGAACTACCCGAGCCAGCACCAGCACCAGCACCAGCTCCCATCCACTGCCGGACCAACGCACCCGTCCTTCGGCCAGTCCATGGTGCAGATCCCCAGCGCATCCCCGCAGGTGCTGCCCATGAACGCGGTGTCCTGCAAAGGGGGCTCGTCGCCGGCCAGTTTACCCTCAGACGCCACCAAGGTGTACGGTGGTTTCCAGATCGTACCTGCCACAGACGGACAGTTTGCGTTCCTCATACCCAATGCGGCATTTGCGCCAAATGGCCCCGTGATCCCCGTGTACGCCAACAGCGTGAGTTCGCCGGTCCCTGTACCGGCCGCGGTCTCCCCCGGAGCCCCGTCGGGCAACGCGGATTCAGTTTGGCGACCCTGGTGAGAAGATGGAAAGGACCGTAAAGACTTTACAATGACACTTAACTAGTTCTCTCTTTATTCAATGTTAGAAAGTTGTTTTTTTTTTCTTGTAAAATGGAAAGAGTATGCACTATATTTGTACAGCCAACAAGGGAGTAAAGTTCATATTGAAATGAGATCTGTATTGTGGAAGTCCGTTCACTGCATTTTTTATATATATTTGAGTTGTCTTTTTTTACTGTGTGATGCCAAAGATATGTTCAATGCTCTTATGATGTTCTTCGTTTTGGAAGACAAATAAATTTGTAAAGATACAAAAGCAAATATGCGCTTGTTCCTGCGTTGTTTGTTGGGGAAACTAAACCTGGTCTTCTTGTTAATGCCTAAAAGTACAAATATGTTAATGTGGCTGATTTTTGACCTTATCTAGACTTGTCTATGTGTCTAAATGCAAAACCAGAAGCCTTTTCTGTAGGAAATGTTTAAAAACTCACTCTCTTTGAGCCACTTTGTGCGGGGGAAAGGAAGTTGCTAGACTGTCCTCTAACCAGTGATGTTTGTGGGTCAATCTCTGCAAAAATGAGTGTATAAATTAAGATGCATGCACCCTGCTGAAGTGTCTTTGAGCAAAAGCTCTGTACATGCTCACTCACTGTAAGCCACAGCAGCAGTCGCACTGTCACTGCACTGTTGGCTAATTGTAATTCTATTACCTAAATAAGTGAGCCAGTCAGGAGACAGTGGCTGTGTAATTCATCACACACAGGAGCTAGGCCATCAGTGCTGTTCCTTGTGCTGACAGTAGTTCCAACTTTCCTGGTGGAAACTTTGGAGCCTTACAGAGATCACTTACGCCATCTAGCAGCACAGACGTGCATTGCAATCTGTTTGGTGCCTGTCAGATCAATGAGTGGAGCGTGGTGGGCTGCTGTGGATGTGCACCTTAGATGAAAGAGAACACGGCCTTTGTCTGGTTTAAGAGGTGGTTCTGGAAATGGGAAAATACTCTTGAGTATGTTTCCATAAGATGAGACACAGGAGCATTTTGTTGGAGAGGCTTGAAGTTGTATCTCTGAGTGAATTGGCTTGTCGGAGCAGCTATTGCAGGATTTGATCCAAACATATGTCACTTGAATGTTTTGTTGGCGTGCCCTCGAACCTATTTGATTATGGCATGAAGCTAAATGGCCGCTCATCAGTGGAAATGACGCAGTGGCCCTTTCCACTCAAAAAGGTTTCTAATTAGGAGGTTGCTAAACTAACAATCAACCAACAATTTGAAGTGATCGAGCTAAAAAAAAAAAAAAAAGCTGCAAAATCATCATTATGAGGATTTCCGCTGCTCAGGCAGCTTTAACATCTCCAACAGCATTAATCTCCTGACAGCATGGAGCAGAGAGGAGCCGCGGGCTGGGTCTTCAATCAGAGCCGAGGGAGTTCCTTGATGCCAGTGGAGGGGAGGGGAGGGGGGGTTGACAGCAGAAGGACACGTTAAACACCTCGCCACTGAGCCATGTGGTAGCGCTCTGCTCTGCCCAGGTGTGTGTGCCCCCTCCAGCTATTCGAGTGTGGCCTTTCTTTGAAGGGGGTGTGTGTGGGTAGGGGGTGCAGGTGTTTGCAATTATCAGTGTGCTAAGAGGCACAAAGTGTGGATAAGTGCCATCATTTTGAAT
>JAVQJF010121050.1:0-91204 GCA_036023855.1 Gadopsis marmoratus
GGTCTGTAGATATAGAGTTGGCTTGAACTTGCTCTATATTTACAAGTGCTATGAGATAACTTTGTTATGATATAGCGCTATATAAATAAAATTTGATTTGATTTGATTTGATTTGACAATGACATGGCTTACTGTGACGCTTAATGGAATGGAGCCATTATTACTTACACCTTTGCTTTTCCTGCTTCGACAAGTCAAAATGTCTGCTGTGAAAAACGTTTATTAGCAATAGATGATAACCCCCTCCCCAGAACAATTATTGAGTCATAACAGTGAAGGTGGCGCTATGGGGCTCTAATACGCACTTTACACTGCATTCAAAGATTTTTTGAGGGTTGTGTGAATTTTAATCCCTTTTACAAAATCCAAATTAACAAGAGAAAAGTGTAAAGAACGGATTAAACTGTTTATCTGCTCTAACTTTAATGTTGTTAAATGTTGTTTAATGTCCAGCTAACCAGCCTACTACTTACAGCAGTAGGTGAGCATTACTTCCAAGCATTTGATTAGCTAATCATGTTATTTTGTTGGATACAGGTCACAATAGAAAAAGTCCTGGATGCTACTATGTCAGAGTCTCAGGTAACATTAGCATCTCTGTCCTGTACTTTATTGGACATGAGGAAGTTTACATTCCAGGAACTGCAGCCAAACCATCACCCGAGGTAGTGCTATGTTTGTTTAGTCCTCATCCTTAAAGCCTTTTACTCTTGTAAATGTTGTGGCGGACCTGAGGGTGTGGCCGGACGCTCCTCCGTTGCCAGGCAACGAGGACGAGCCCAGTTGGGACAAGTGGTGGCAGGTGTGTTCATCCCGGTGGAGAGACTGCAGCCACTAGGCACCTGGGAGTGGACACACCTGCCGCCCATCAACCCAAGGAGAGAGAGAGAGACCCAACCTGAGGAGCTACAGCTCAGAAGCTGCCACTCTGCAGAGATCGTGGCAGAGTGAGGAGAGTAACCAAGAGAGAACGACGACAACGAAAGTATTACGAAATAAAAGAATCAAGTGAGGCCCCGTGGTGCCTGGCGTTTTCCCTTGAGAGGGACGCAGCCCTCAGCCCGATAGCTCACAGTCAACAAAACAAAATGGGGTGTTTCTGTTTTCTTCTTGGTAACGTCAATTACCTTTGGGACCTACCTGAGGCTGATAGTTCTTTTTTTTGGTGTACTTAATCCCACAACCACGTCGCATACTTTTTGGTGGCAAGTTCGTCTTAGTAGCTGCACCAAGACTCTGGTCTCCCTGAATAATAGACTGAACACATAAGCGCATCAGAATCTCTCGACTCCTTTTAAAAGACCCACTTTTACACCTGTCCCTGCCCCCTGCAATGACTCCTGACATGATCTGCACTCTACATTGCATGACGGTCTTTATGTGTGCCTTATGTATTCATGCATGTATTAAGTCATAATCTTTTTGCAGAATTATGTGTGTTGTAAAGCACTTTTGCACAAACTTGGTTTGTTTTCTAAAGCACTCTATAAATAGATTTGACCTGGACCTTAATTTTTACCTGCCTCTTTAGGTGCCAACAATAACCCATTCAGATCGGCCATTAAAGAGCCTTTCAAACTGCCTAGCCTATTATGTCAGCTCCAGGGTCCACAGCTTGTCTACCAGAAGAGTAACAGTTGGATTTAATGAGACTTTTCATTCAAATAGCCTACGCTTGAACTTTAGTTGACCTATGCTGCAGCCTGCAGAATGGTTCTACCAACCCCGAGAGGAGGTGTCAGAAAATAATTGTCTATGAAAAGGCTGTGGTATTCTTCAGAAGGAAAATGTCTGTCCTGCAACAAGCCATTTGCTGCATGCACAACTAAAGAAGGATAAATGCGCAGGAGATGTTTTACGGCGGTCGCACACAGTTGCTTGCTGCTGCCGCACATTTCTACTCTAGTTACTCCTCACTGAAGGATTCTTCTCCTAACAGATTCTGTATTTCTCAGTAGCCCACCGCATAACGCCGCTGCCTCTCTTCTGAAGATCATTCTTACTGAAGGATTGGTGTTGCTAAAGGATGTTTTTCAAAATAAGGCATGGCGCATTACCATAGGCAGCCTCGGTATACAGCCTGTAGAATAAATATATCCCACTGTCAATAAACTACCAGCTGAATGAGGGATGCTGGGGAGATTTAGAGAGTGAAGAGGCATGTGCTGAATCGATTATCGAGGTGTAAGTTTTCACCCTCACTCTGCATTTGTCTTGTTAGCTGTTCGTTAATAACAAACAGGCCTCGGGAAGTAGTTTATGAGCCCTATTGCGCCAGTCCGTTTTCATAGGCCATCATTCCAAACCCTCAGTATGGTGCGTGGCCTCCTCTATGGCCCATAACTCCTGACTAAATCAAGCTCGTGTGGAAAGCACAGCAAGTATATATGAATCACAACAACACTTTACATTCCCTCTCACATAGGGATACAGTACACACCACTGCCACATATTCATTTTGTGAATTATTAATTCTGAGGCACACACACGCAACCACACATATGAAAAACTAGATCTAGCAAGATATATTATGGATTTTCAGTGCTCTGATGGATAAAGCACAGGCTCTGCCAGAATTATTGCTTCAGTGTGTTCAACACTGCAGGGACCTCTAAAAATAAATGAGCAACCAGCCTGTAGGAAGTGTCGTTCGGTGGTTATTTAATCAGCATGCCTTTTATTATAATACTGTAGGTTTCAGTGTTTGTCAGTGTCTCTGTCATTACTGTATAAACATGACTGGCACTTGAGGATTTAAGGCAAACACACACTTGGTAGCTCCTGGCATTTATTACTTGCTACTTTCACTTCCAGTAGTTTGGGAAGGGATGGAGACAGGAAAAGAAGCTGTTCTGTGCCAATATTCAGTCTGCCGCTGTTTGATCATTACATTGTAGTATATCCATGCCAAAAATGAGAAAATAAGTATTGTTCATTAGGTAAAAAAATCCCATTAAACATTGTGATAATGGAACCATAAAAGGCTTACAAATAATATTAATCAATATAGATAATAAGAATAGGAAAATGGGACATGAAGGCAACAGAAGAAAAGGAGGATCAGGAAAGGGGGGAAAGGATAACAAGGGAATGGAAGACAAGAGGAGAGGAAAGTCAAGTTAGTGAAGAAAAGGTGAGAAGGGGAAGCAAAGAAGCAGGGAAAGGAAAAGGTGGAAGAAAAGGAGAATAAGAGGGGGAAAAGGAGCAGAGAGAAAAGAAGTTAATGGAGGAGGAGAAGGTAAAGGGAAGCAATAGGAGGAGAGAAAAGAAAAGTAAACTAGGAAAAAGGAGGAAATATAAGACAAAGGCACGATGAAAAAGAAAAGAAAACAAAGAGAACAATAAAATTAAGGAAATGAAGGAAACCATGAGGAGAAGGATGAGGGTGGAAACGAGCAGGAAAATGAAATGGAAACAAAGCAAAGAAAGGGAACTAAGACAAGATAAGGAGGAAAATGAAGAGATGAAGGTAATAAAGATAGGAAGAGAAGGAAGTGGGGACAAAAGACGGGAAGGAGAGGGAGTAAAAAGAAGGAAAATAAGAAAGGAAGCTTACGAGAAGGAAAGTGAAACAGCACAAAAGAAGATGGGGGGGTACTGAGACAAAGGAGAAGGACGACTAGAAGGGAATGAGGGAAAAGGAGACAAAAGTGAAGAAAGACGGGTAAAAGGACAAGATAAGGAGAGGGGGAGACGGACTGAACGAGCAGGAAAGAGAAGGGAGAGATGAGAGAAAACTAGAATGATTAAGGCAGCAGTACTAAAATGGTGTAACCCTATTTGTGTGTGTGTGTGTGTCTTTGTGAATTTACGGTGACATTTCCGGCCCTTTTTTAAAATCTCTTCTTGAGAATCCTTTCATCTCCAGTAATCCCTTTCTCTTTGGAAGTGCGGATTACGTCCACGTGCGGTGGACTAGAGTCTTCATCTTTACAGAGACATGATAACCTTTCACTCTCACCTTCAGACTCACCCTGCAACAACAGAAAAAAAACCTGCGTACCACGGAGGCATGTTCTTACGGCCCCGCAAAGAAGGGAATGTTAATCTTTCTCTGTCAGTACGAGACAGACTGTGTCATTACATATGCTGCTGCCAGCACAGCCAAGCACAGCCAAGCACCGCTGCTTTCCATAGAGGTAATCTGCAATGGCAGAGGCAGGTTAGATTATGGATAGGAGACGAGACTACGGGCTGGCCACGGGCATCCCCCCAAGCTTTTGTCTGTCACGCTGTTTCACTGAAGCGCAGGGTACCTCTTTGGGGGATGAAAGGATCCGTCTGTAACTGAGCTCGCAGAGAGGATGAAATGGATTTGGTGGGGAACGGGCTGGGCGGGGCTGGTAAAAACACTTAAACATCTGAGCAAGACTCGAGTCGGAAGGCAGACATACAGAGCGCAACTGCTTGGCCGCTCGTAACAGGTGTCCAAAGCAATCATGTAGCACCGAACAAAGACAACAGGCCCGGGTGCTACCGACACAACGGCTCACACCATGTTGCACAGTAATTTAGCATTTTCAAATTCAGTGTATAACCACCATTTCCACGTATTTACAGTCTTTTTTTTTGCAGAAAGATGTGTGTCTACCAGGAAATATCATCCATCTGCTCCAGCACTTTCTCACCTCTGTGTCAAGGCACTTTCGTTCCTTTTTTTGGACGGATTTTCTGCAGACGTGCCTGAGCATGAAATTCTCCAATATTCAGTGTGGCCTGTGCATTCTGTGATTCTGTGAAGCATGATTTGAATCTCGACTTCAAATGGCTTTCTGCCTTTTTAAGTGAGCTGTAAGTTTTTCAACTCACTCATTGAATCCGTGCACCTTCGAATGTCAAAACTGCCATTTGCAGACAAATGGGAAATACAGTATGTGACCGCTGAGAAAAGGCATGAATCCATGAGAGCTGTTTGTGAAAATGAAAAAGAAAATACAACAGGTATAAATGCTGCAGAGAGATACTTTTATTTACTTTGGAAGCCCAAAAGTTTACAAAGTAATGACTGCGGTAAAAGACATGACATCTTGATTTCATTTAATATGAAGAGAAACGACATCAAAGGGAAGCATTCGAAGAAGCCAAATAAAATGTACAGTTTGACGGCAGAGAACAATGCAATAAAAAAGAGGGAAGAAATACCATGCTCCATCTACAATAGCATATAATTTCATTGAATCTTCAGTAAAGAAGATTACGGTTTCATCAAGCTGCATTTCATGAGGTGTATACAGTATAATGGAAAACAGTATCTGTATTTCATAAAACCAAGGTATCATGCAGAGCTTGAAGACGTTTACTGACCTATCTAGTTCTGCAGTTTTATACAGGTCTAGTGTGGAAGGTGTTAGATTGGAGGATAGTGTGTCAGAGGCGGTGTGCATTAGGCACGATCTTGCCTGTGGGGTGGAAGCACACAAGGTCGGGAAAAGCATTTGGCAAGTCGTGTGCCAAATCCCAAGCTCAGTTGCGATTGAGTCGCCCACAGTACTGCATTGTCACGCCCGCCACAAAAACCTCACCTACACAGATGCATAGCTCATTTTAATTAGCAGAAGCTGATTGTAACTGTCGGTGACAGGCATTGCATCCATACTGTATTCACACTTCTTTTTGTCATCTGGAAGATATGGTAGCCATTATAAAATGTCTACACAGCTCACGTAGCGAAAGCAGCACAGCATCTTCAGTCCTCCAGGATGTGTTCAGGTACGTTGGTGAGCGTTGGTCATCCACGTTTTGGCAGCACGCTCAACCTAAAACACAATCACAATAGTACGCTTGTAAAAACGAAGAAAACGGAGCATAAAAATGCACTTTGGGACTATATTCACGCGAGTATGCTGCAAGTGAAGCTCGATCTGTTACACACCCTGCATAGACAGCTATACTGATTCAATCCAAAGCTGACGTGTTCCATCAGACGCGCATGTGATGAAACACCTCATGTAGACAAGCTGTTAGAAATTCCACACAACTCCTTCTCCCAACTACAACTGGGATGCCCATTGTTTTTCCAACTCAGCTGCTGACATTTACTGACTGTACGACATGATAGGGAGGAGGTTGGAGTTGGTGGATGCTGGCCATTCAAATGAGTCCAGGATTGAAGATCGTGTCTGAAACAGTTAAAGGGGCTGTGTGGAGTTTTCGGAAAGTCGTTGTTTATAGTGACACCAGCGGCGGTTAAAATCAGTGTTATTGCTCGTTCTCGTGCTCGCACACAGTAGGTGCGAGCGGGCATCGGCCAAAACAGTGACATGACGACCAGCATTGTGCCGATAGATGAAGTGAAGTTACACTATCATAGTTTGACTAACAATATTTTGACTTTGAACGTCGTTATCCGCTTGCTAGCTTGCACAATATAGGCTAGTGACTTTGATCTAATCCATTGTTGTTGCATGAGATGCATAGTTTCAGATGGAGTGCAGGACAGGGGACGGGACAGAGGGCATGGTAGGGGGAGAGGAAGAGCAAGAGCTGGTTCTGTCATTGAAGAGTTGATCAGCTGACTACAGCCAGATGCAAAGATGCAGGTTAGTCAGTCATAGATAAAACAATATATAAATAAAAGAGTAAAAGGTACACACCTACATGACCTCTGAATCTAGCCATTCAAACAGATGTTCTTGCTCAATTTTTAGACAGAATTGCAACAACTGACAACTGACTGAGGTGACTGAAGTCCTGCAGATGATGGTCACCAGTCTGCCACGGGTTTTTCTGGACATCTGGGAACCAGGTGGTGGATTAGAGACAAATACCCTGACCCCTGTAGCAACTATGTTGTCTACAAGGATGAACCATTTAGGTGAAATTAAAAACTGTTTATCAGGGGAGCTGAACTCTGACCTGTAGCTGAAGAGAGGTAAGGCAATAACGTCACATTCGTTGGATTTTGGTGGGAAAAATTCGTCCAGAGTTCTTTACATAGAAATCAGTCCACAGGCTGCTATAGGCAACTGAGAAAGTTGGTTACATTACAGCCCTTTCACACACTGGCAATACAAAGTGATTAATACATATAAAATGTTACATACAGTACCTTTCAGTGTTGCATTATTTTAACAACGAGAGTTAGTTTTTGAATCCCAACATAAGAAAGTATATTTTTACTTGCCTAAACTTAGCCAGACCTGAATCATAGAGAGAAGAAACAAACAAAATTATCTACATTGTTGTTTACTTAAGACTACTTGAGAATTGGGTCTTGGGTTATTAATCCACGGAAAGAAGTTTGTGGAAAAAAAACATATAATCTTTGCTTATACTTATGGCTGTTTTGCCGTGTGATGATCATAATTTCCTCATAATTATTTACCACCATACGCCACTGGTATCAAGAGATAACAACATAGAACAAATAAATAACAGAATAAATAATGAGTAAGCTCTATTTAGAAAACAAACACAGCTCATTTTCCTTGGGGGCCTGTGCAGTACTTATTTGATTGTTTGCAGAAAAAGCAAGCCAAAAAGCAGTACCACTTTACAACGCAACAAACAACAAACTTGAAGGGAAAAAAAGACGTTATATAGGACATTGAAAATTGAGTAAGACAAAGAGCTCATTAAGCCCCTTCCCCCGATGGTTGTTCCTCCCATGCACTATGTCGAAACTAATGGTGAAAATACCTGAGCAAACACATATCAAGGTGACAAGAACAGGAGCCTATTTATTTATTGTCACAGAAAAGGTCTCTTTTCCGTTTCTGTATCTCTCTTAGGTGCTTTACCCTGCCTTACACTTTCAACCAAGGTGAGGCATTGGTGTAGAGTGGCAGACTGCACTCAACCCAATCATCAACCAATCACTGATTGAGGAGTTGCTTTTGTGTATAAAATATAAATACTAATAAATACAGAAACAAAAAAAACAAAAAAGCTACGTATGAGGTACAAAGTTAAACACTGGTGACTGGTGGAAAAATGATGCCGTAAGAGCTAAACCCTCCCCTCCCATCGCATACAAATACACATGCACCCGTCTTGTTGAACATCTAGTGCTGCACGACACTCCAGTCTTCACACCGGGCAGCTTTAATTTTCTGCGACATATGCTGTGAATAGGGCTTGAACATTATGCAGAGATTTTAACTCGGTCCATGACAATGAGAGCCGCAGATTCGCCTTCGCTCGCTCTCCAAGGGCCTTTGAAGGCGACGGAAGTGTTGGCACGCGGCTCTCCAGCCATGCGGGGAGGCATCTTTTGATGAGAATGGTGATAGAAACCAGGTGGTGGCGTTGGCTGCTAGTCTGTTGTGCTCTGCTGGACAGTCATTCTCTCACCAATTTGACATGCGTGGCATTTTGTTATCCAGCATGGACGCCCTGTTCAGGCGGAGTAGATTATTTGCCGAATGTCAAGGAGGGTTATTGTCTCCCATCCTTCCTTAAAGGATCCAGAGAGCTCAGTGATGGTGAGAACGCATGGTTTTTCAGCAAATGACATGTGATGGTAATGACATTAGTCACATGTAAACGTCTCCATGGGGCAGAAAAATGAATTAGGAGCACATACGGAAGGTGATCTGTTGAATTGAAACAATACATAAAACAAGAAGTAAGAAGGGACACAATACAGCTAATCCAATAGTCCTGAGTCAAAGAAAAAATATGTGATCAAGGAGTTATTTCACTAAATTAACACCCTGGACCAAGACAAGGAAGCTCGCCACAATGGGCAAACAACCTAAAGTTCACCTTTTTGTGGTGGACCAGGAGGCGTGGTTCGGACCGTCGCCTGGCAACGAGGGAGATGCCAATTGGGCCAAGTGGTGGCAGGTGTGTTCATCCCGGTGGAGAGACTGCAACCACTGGGCTCCTGGGAGTGGACACACCTGCCGCTCATCACTACAATGAGAGAGAGAGCGACAAGCCATGAGGAGGCCCGGCTTATAAGCAACTGCAAGGAAGACCTCGGGGCAGTATTAACTGAGAAATAAACGACTTCAAGTGTGAATCCACGGTGCCTGACGTGTCTTACTTGTGAGGGTCAACCCCCCACAACCCGCAACTTTACAGTTTGCATTTTAAGAAATGCCAAATGGTGTCATTTGCTGGTGAAAAGAGCATCAGTTGGTACTATGTATCATGATGAGCACTGCAGATGTGTGTTATCTTGACTTAAAAGGTGGGTGAACTCTAATAAACCGTAATTTATTGCAGCCATTAAAACATGGGTAAAGGGACATTCAAGGTAGATGTAAATATGGGCAAAAACACGTACAGTCGAGGTGCTCAGTCTCTCAGTCCTGCAGGGCGGGACTCTCACGTGGGACCCAACCTGCAGGTTGGAGACCTTTTTGGCTTTGTATGTTAGCGCTGTCAACTTTGGAACAGATCCAGGGAAGCAGAAACCTTTACAGGCGCTGAGCTGCTGTGGCCTAACAAATGGTCTTGTAATGGCACCAGTCAGAGCTTAGACAATCAGCACTGAGAGCAGTGACATTTCAGAGACCTTCTGGAAACTGAAGCAACAGCTTGAGCTTGGATGTAAAACAGAATTCATTTTTCTGCCCAAGACAACCTAATATCAGAGAATTTAGGCTTTAGTGACTTTGACACTAGAGACTGCTGTGCACTATGATGTCAAATATGATAGTCTTATTATCCATAAACTGTACAGCATATAACACATTGAAGTATAAATATTTAATAGAAATCAAAAGCACATACAGTACATACTGTATCTCATCCTGTCTTCTAAAATAAATAAGAAATAACAGAAAATGAAGTATTCATGAATGAATTTGAAAGAAAATCCAACACAAGGGTGAGTTGTGTAAAAAGTAGTCAGAGTCCTCGCCACTGAGATTCATGACCATCTGAAGATAAGGGAGCATAAAGTGTTTTTTGCAATTGCTCAGTGTGTTCATGAGTTTGTTTCACTGGCAGCACCTAGAAAAATCACATGTTGAAAGTAATACAGAATTCTCCAAAATTCAAACGGCCAATCCAACTGAACTCTCATTCTTCACAGACTATGCCGCTGCCATGAGCGCAGTCAGCCAACATCTTGCAAGCAGAAGCAAATTAGTGACGTGTCGATCATGAGCGTATCGTTCATTGAACTACACATTTCAGGGATAGACGCTAATATTTTTAAGCGCTGGCCAGAGGACATTTTTGGTGGCCCAAATGTAAAGTTATCTAAAACAATACAGAAAAGGCTAATTTAACACAACTTGTAACTCATAATAACTGTGACACTTCAATATATGAAAAAACATTAACAGATTGAAATATATTTTTACTATAATTTATTTAAATTGAAAACTTCTTTGTAAACATATGGTGCATTTTCTCTCACAGTTCTCTTAGTTTGGATTAGGGATGTTTGTGGAACTGTAACGTTGCTTTGGTGAAGGCAAAGTATATCCAGTATAGGGATACAACTTGGTGGCCACAGGACTACACACACACACTACATGGAGTATTTGGTGGTCACAAAGTAACTTGTTGTGGCCATGGGGCCATGAGTAATGTTAAACCCATATTTTGATATGAACTAGCAATAAGGAGTCATGTTGGACAGTAATTATTTCATGTTGGCCACGCCTGCATTGCGCAACAATAATAATGCATGAGTATTGTTTTTTCTCACGTGAGCAAAAAGCAAATACCCAGATGGAGAGGGCATTTCCAGCAATCAACCCCCTGACCGTCAAACTTGACGAGTCAAGCAAGCCTCTGGTGGATGCTCTATATATCTAATAAGGACTTGTTTTGGCCTCTTGTCAGGAGACCCTGAGATGATCACAGCTGCGATTCTCCTTCCACAAATCCCAACAGCTTGGACAGAGGATGATGCCACAATCAGAATGGGTAAGACAACATGGGGGTAGAAAGAAATGGGTGTGTCTGGGTTTACATCTTGGCAGTTTGCAATATTGGCAAATTCACAAATTAATTTTGGATGCATGGATAGTGCATGAAACTAAATTTATGAATCTGAAATTACAACAAGATATTTAGTACAAAACCTTAGGTGGTCCTCCCTGTATATTTCAGGCCTGGACTACACTGAGCAGCACATGTGAAAAACCTCCCGACAGCTAGGTGATGAAACCAGGTCCAGTTCAATGGATGAAGATGCAGAAAGCAGCTGCAAACAACTGGACAGATAATAGACCCGTTCAGCAAATCCCATGATCTCTGTGAAGAAGTGCGAGAACTGGATTCTCACAAGTTTGACAACCAACTTCTTTTGAAAATGATGAGCAATGCTTTTAGTTTCACCTAATGGCTGTGTTGTTACTGTAGGGAGGAAATGAAGGAAAGAGGGAATGAATGAGCCATGGACGGAATAAGGATGAATGAGGGAGGGAGGGACTTCATAATTGCAGGAATTGCAGACAAAAGAAGCACTTTCTTCTCTCTTTTTTTAAATTTCCTTCACCCATTTCCTATTTTTCACCCATTATATATTTCCTATATTAAAAATGGAAATCTCACTCTACTCTTTTTACTGATGTATGCTTTTGCTTTTGTTCTAACTTGTCTGGCCTCCTAACTGTCCATCAGTTTTATCCACCATATTGGAACGCCTCATACACTGGACGTGTGAGTGTGAGTGAGAGCGAGAGAGTGTAATCCACAAGATTTTCATCTCCTGCCCAGCCACCTAGCCAGATAACTTTGCAGTCTGCTCACACCCGCACAGCCCTTTCCTCTGGACAAACACAGCAGTCTCCTCTGTGATGGATGTGGAGTCTAAGTGCCACCACTGTTTTTAGCCTTCTAAATATTTCTGCTCTCGCACAAACGCCTCCATGTGCTTGACACTGGCTTCTCTGTTTGGCCTCTTTGTGTGCAATATTTGCACCTGTTCCATCTGTCTCTCCGCCCAGCACATTTCCTTTCTTCTTCCGTTTCTTTCCACGGCGTTTTGTCTCTTCTCTCTGTGTGTCTCAGAGAAAACCCACTGGAAACCTACTGTGGGAGCTATGGTTATTCCTGACAATAGTGTGGGTGAAGAAAACATATTGCCTGTTATGAAGAAAATGTGTGCGCAGACACAACACCATGCCTATTTTGTGTGGGCATCCATATGTTAGTGTGTTCCTCCTCTTCCCTCTCTGTGTATGTAAACATATTCTGAATGCCCCGCCGAGCTCAGCCGAGTTGGGCTTATTATAGCTAATATGATGCAGCTTATTAACTAGCACCGTGTCTGGCATCCAGCTATGCCACACGTAGTGCTCTCGGTGGCCCTTTTTCTGTGATTTGTTAGAATATAAACTGGGATCTACTGCTGAGGGCGAGCTGGCCGACACGCTCGCCGACAGGAAGGGTGGGAGGCAGGTTAAAGAAGTATACCAAGGTTTTATGAGACTGAAGAAAATGTCAATTCTAAAGCTAATTTGTGAGAAATCCTAAATTATATGCAACCGAACGTGGAGGTCTTTGGTGAAAGACCAAGTGAAATTAAAAAAAAATACGACATTAATAAAAGGTTTTAAATTAGTGGGACTACTTCCGTTGCATCAACAAAAAGTGAAGGTTATGGAAAACTGCATACTGCTAAATGTCACTGTGCAGGGGATGGGCGTGTGGTTGCATAACACAACAATATGTATTTTGTTAATGACAGGAAACTCCCACTGCAACGCGTCTTTTACTTGGTTGATAATAAAAGCTAGACAGGAAATTATTTGTTGTTGTTAAACCCACTTTGCTCTGCCTACACAAGCTGTAAGGGCCATGTTCAAACCAGCATTAGTGCTGTGTCACAAAACCCAGCCTCTTCATTAACCTCAATGAGGGCACTGTATTGACTCAACAGAAGCGCCGGTGCATGCAGCTCTGGCAAGAATGCAGGATCCTCCTGCAAGCCAGACCTGGCTCAACTTCTCCTGCAAAAATCCCAACGTCATGCAGCAGTTCACATAATGTCATACTGAGACTGTCCTCCCCAAAAATACACGTGGCTGTGTCGGTCGTCTGTGCAGCAACTTATTACGACCCATATTTACCTTTTCATTTAGGTATCGACCTATATCGATCCAGCACATTACTACTCAGAATGTGTGAGCTGACAACTGGCAAATTCTAACTTTTGATAAAGTTGAAGACTATACAGTACATCACACTGTAACACTAATAATATTAATTGCAACCTTTGATATCAAGAAAATAGTAATTAACCCAAAATGAAATGTGCTGGAGCTTTGATCTTAAAAAGTGCCATCATGGCTCTATCGATTATAAATCCATATAAATGTATTAATTAATCTTACAAAAAATGTATGTGACATTTACTCTAGATGTTAAGCAACGTATGTACAACTTGTAGTGGTACAACTTCACAAGCTTCACAAACCTGAAAAAAAACAAGAGAAAGTACCACCAATAGAAATTCCAGTGGAGCTCGCTACGTGGGTTCGTGAGAGGAACTCTTTTTATACGAGAGACACAGATTCTCGTCGGAGGGACTGACTTACCTGTCTCGGCTTCTGGTAAGCGAAGTCATTGTGCTTTTGTATCCCGGTATCATCCAGCAACAGAGCACTAAAGCCTTGCACTTGTTGTACTTATGGGACATGAAAGTAAGCCTACTGACCACTTTGAATTGTGTTTCTAGATTTATTTTTTACTCCGTTTTACTCCACTGGAAAGAATAAGGCTAAAATTCTTATATACACGCCATAAGAATACATCTAAGCAACACATTCATTTAACAAAATGCACAAATTGACCAGCGTCGTGTGACTGATTAGCATGATCACGGTTTTAGGCTCAGTGAAGCCAGATAACGATAAGATATCCTGGGTATGTTGTACTTGCTTCATAGCACAGGCCTCAGGTGTAGAACATACTCTATATTTACAGAGACCCACCATGAGCAGCGCTAGGCGACAGTGGCAAGGAAAAACTCCCTTTTAACAGGCAGAAACCTCGAGCAGAACCAGTTGGGTGTGTGTGTTTTTCTTGTCATAAATGTCTCACTGTGTTTTGTCAAAATAATAAGCCTTTTCCTAACACTGCCATGAGGTTGACGTGTTTGCTTTGTGAGTGACCGAGTGAATGGAACAGGACCCAATCCTAACTATAACCCTAAAGGCTGGAACGTGCCTCTCTGGACTGCACTTAAGCGAACGTGCACCTGGCACGTTTGCACGGCTTCACAAGTGTCCAGCAGCTTGTGAAGTTCAGATATCAACCTGACTGCGACTGAACATCAGCCTTTCCTGAGACAACCATATCAAACCAGCACTGCTCCACTACCCAGTAGCTATAGTGTCGGGTAGACAGCACTGCCACGTTTTACTATCACTGTTCCACGTGAAAAAAAACATTTGGACACTCAACGTCATGCTAAAACGAAGGATAAACTAGCTTTGTTTTAACAGCTAGTTTACATCGTTAAAGAGAGACGTTGTTCTCAAGGGTTTAAATGTTTAGCTGTGTCATTGTCATCAAAATGCACAATACAAACCACTATAAAAACCATTAGAGGAAAGATGCGACACACTATTTCCGTAATGCAGATCTCAATGTTGATAGATGCTTGGTAGTTTGGGAAAGGTGGCATCAAATGTGATGTTTCTTTCATTTACAAGCAATAAAAACCGTACAAGCCACTGGTATGACCCTAAGGCACAGCTCTTGATAATAAATGTATTTATAGTGTTATGAGCGGCACCGGAGAGAGTGAGAGATCAAGCTGGGGCATGGCTGATGTTCACAGATTTACAGTCAAGCAATCCTCAAAATACTTTGGTCTATTCCTTTATGGGAGTCCTGATACAAAACAGAAGCTTCAGAGACTCAGCTTCAGACTGCAGCAGCCACAAACCGACCATGAAGGGAAGACATCAGTGCTGAGCTGTTTCCTGCCTCTTTAGGGAGGAGAGAGTAATGCCTGGAGACAGGCCGAGAGTCAGAGATGCACTGAAGGGTGTCAATATAGTACAAAATTGAATTAAAGTGTAATTAGGGAAATCATTACCTGACACTTCTGCAGTCTGGGATTTAGTTAATTTACTGAACAATCCTTCAACGAATGGACTGTGTCTTAGAAGATTTCGATGTCAAGGGTGACTGAGTGCCTGCAAGTGGTAAAGGATGAATTCATAATGCACTCCTTAATAAAGCAACACCGATTCAATCAAATTTGCTTAAAAAAATGTTTATGCAGTGTAAAAGATGGCAAAGTTGGTGCTGACGGAAGCACATCTTAACCTGCATGGAAGCGTAAGCAGTAGCTGTCTGTGTGCTTCCCAGTTCATACTTCATCGAATACAAACTTCCTGAGATCTTCTGACGTGACTGCTCTGAATGACACAGCCTAATGAGCATTTACTCTCCGCTAATCATTTCTTTACTTTTCATTTATTTAAGCAGGTAAAAGTACTCGGTGAGATTAAAATGTCTTTTTCAAAAGAGACTTGGCCGTGGTCATAGCATTAAATCATCAAGGTATACAAACATCACAAACCAGCTAAAGCAAAATAGCATGCTACAAAAGAGAATAGACAAAATTACGTTCAGTTGCATGGACAGGAATGTCTTTCCAAAAAACTGAAATAAAACAAAAACAATAAATGTAAAAGCAAACTTATTGACCAAGAGTGCTGTTTTCCAAATCCTGTAAAACTCTTAAAAATCTCTGTCAGTTTCAAGTCCTTGTGCACATTGAAGGGGCAGCGTATTTTAAAGCTTTTACTCTGGACCTCGGGAAACTGAAAATCTGAGAAACTTGGAGAGAAAAAAACGTACACATACAGCAATGGCCACTCAGCAGTGGCATACAAGGCACAGTTTTGTACAAGACAACCACGCCCAGTAATAATACCTTTTAGAAACTCGGAAGGTGTATTCATAAAGAGCAGATCATCCAACAAAATTTTAAAACAACTTGCTGATAGCAGGTGTTTCCTCACCCTGAAGGAGAAACCAGATTTATTTCCCAATAGAAGAATCTTAAGTTAATCTTCAGCGTGGAAACAAGGTGTTTATGCATTAATCAAATGACAAATTCACATACCTAAATCCTACTTGCAATAATAATAATTTGGTTGAAAGGAACGGCATCGAGGGCAGACTGCAGGTTAGATAACAGCATCATCAGCATAAAAACGGTGCAATGCATTTGATAAGTTATCACAAAGATTATGCATTTTTAATACAGGGAGGAAACAAACTAGAGAAAAACCCAGCAAACTGGACACACTGAGTTTTAGCTCATATGGAGTCGTCATCCCGTTTACGGTCCGTTAACCAAGGTGATGCGTTCAACTGTATCAACAGCCTTAAACTAGCACATAAGTTTTAAAGTAGTCGATGCCTTTGGATGTAAATCTGGAAACGATGCCGTTGACATTGATGCACGCTATGCGCTGATCATTTTCAGGGTAAACAACGTAGCTACACACAAATTACATGACCGCAATTAGCTACAGTGGGTCCCTGTGGGGGAGAGATTTATGGGCAGGTGCATTTGTGTGTATATTTGTATATGTGTGTGTGTGTGTGTTTGTGTGTGTGTGTGATCTTGAAAGTGCTGCGCTGGGGCAAAGCAGTATGTGTGTGCTGCCATTATTTTCACAGAGCTTCATTTGTTGCTCCTTCTCGAGTAATTAATTTATTCATGCCAGTTAAAAATAAAACCAGGAGAGGACCCTTGTGAGAACATTAAGACAGGGGAAGGAGCTGGAAGGGTGTCAAAACATCTGCTGGTGGCACTGCACAGCCGCATCCACTAACAATCAAAGGACACAGAAAATGTTACTTTACTTAGTGGCGGTGTTACATTTTGTACTGTTTAGCGGTTTATTTGGCAGCATGGCCAAATAATTTTTCCTCCATGGGGGAAATAAATGATATCCTGAATCTTGATGCCTGCCTGAATTGCTCTTTTGGATTATTACTGTGGTCCGGCTTTTCAGACATTCCCATGCAAGCCAAAATTCAAAACAATTGTAATAAAAGAGAGATATGGGCAGATTAGTCTTCAGAAATAACATTTCTTCTTACCTCTCCTGCAAGCCACACATGATTTTAGTAAATAATGCCTGATGCAGGGAAGGCGACGGTGGTTAAAAACAAAATGTTCAAAGTGCACATTTTTTAATGCATTTTTAAAGCCAC
This sequence comes from Gadopsis marmoratus, assembly GCA_036023855.1. Taxonomy (NCBI): domain Eukaryota; kingdom Metazoa; phylum Chordata; class Actinopteri; order Centrarchiformes; family Percichthyidae; genus Gadopsis; species Gadopsis marmoratus. The sequence goes on from JAVQJF010121050.1 coordinate 17,098, forward strand.
AGGTGCACTGTGGGTAATGATGGAGCATAAAATAAGAGGGTGTAGAAAATATGACCTTCAGTCGGTGAATATTATCAGGTAAACAACCACCAGCAAGAAAAAATTAAAATAAAAAAATCCATCCTACTTTTAGAAAATCATTTGCTTTTGCTCTTAAATTACCCTTTGCACTTATAATATACGTCGGCATGATACCATTTGCGATGATGAATACTTTAAATTAACCTTAAAATTAGATTCTGTTTCACAAAAATCACTTCAGGCGCATTCACAGTCCGCTACGTTGCAGCGTGTGTTGCATAGCAAATGGCGAAAACATATTTTTTCTTCTCACACTTCTTTTGACTTTCTTTCTTTCTTTTTGAGTTTTGACAGCTCAGGTCCCTGCAGTCCCCCACACCCACCCGCCTCCTCCCGTGTCAGTCATTTCCCAGCAACACCCTCGGATCACAACATTCCATTTATTCGGTAAGTGTTTGTGATCACGTGTAATTTTTGGTTTTCTCGCCACTGTCCCAGTGCTGATGGCGGTTGATGAGGTCTTAGAGAGCCAAGCCTTTTATTCTCCTGAGAGCATGTCCCAAAACAGCATCTGGCCGTGCCTCACAGCCAAACACTCACGCAGGCAGTCTGTCACGCAAACTGCCACACACGCGCTGAATATACTATATTTAACCAGTTCAGACCGTCTCACTGCTGCATTAGCTCTAACCATTCGTCCATCTGCAGTCATTCCATTAAATCTCACTGCAGTCTGTTGTCTGCCGTTTAAAATCTCACTGCTGTGCAATTTCAGCTTTGCAGGCACATATGGTCTCTGATAAAAAAGATGACATTATGTCGTTCCATATGAGAAACACAATCAAAATCAATTCCTAAATATAACTGGTGGTGGGGAATTTCTCTTCCTAACCAGATGCACACGACATGAACACAGTAAAATATACAAATCTATAAATGAAGAACATTTTATAAGACGCGTTGGAGCGGTGATAATATTTTGCAATATCCACAGCTTTGGGATGTAGTACCATAAGAAAAAGCTCAATAAGTCCATGTCTGCATTCTATTAAGATTCTAATACATTTTCCACCTCAGCCACTGTATTATCTCAAATATAGCCTGCAGCAAATGCCTGAGCAATACCCACGGTTTGTTAAGGTAATAGTCTCAGGATTTTAAAGATTGTTATTTCATTTATATGTGGTGACTACAATTCAGAATTAGTGTGAAAAGAGAAGAGAAGGTTAAATCGAATGCTATCAATGACAGCTATTAGTTTACCCAAAAACTGAGCACCGGTCTTCTCGGCACAGATGAAGTTTGCATGTCATTATAACTTAAGGAGTTAGCTGCTGCAGCTTCTCCCCAAAACACTGGTGACCCACAACGAGGTCATTTGAGATCTAATGTGAGCAAACAATGACCATGAAATGACTGCAAACATCTTCTGCAGCACAATCGAAGTCTTCATAAGTCCAATATTTACCTCATTATCTCCTAGATTTCGCCCCACTCGCGATGCTCTCGTGGCCCTGGTGCACGTGGAAAAGTGCTGCTGCCCTCTTTAAAAATGCATTCTTCCCAATTTTAAAGCTGCAAATACGGCATACAGTAATTATTAGTCGCATAGAATAAAATCCTGAGACAAAAGTAGCTCTGTTTGGCATTTATTTTCAGTGGCTACCAAGTGGGGCAAATCTGCTGCATTGGTAGTATTAAAATGAGGAGGGAAAACTAAGAGAAACATAATCAGTATTCGTGTGTTTATTTATTAATTCTTTGGCACTTGGGGGCAGCGGAAAAAAATCTGTAATTGCGACCTTTATGTATGACCACCTTGTTAAGTTGTTATGGCAGATGTGTTAGAGAACAGTTGCCTATTTACATTGTTGATATAAAAGTACGAGTAAGTGCTGCTTTAATATCATTCATGTGTTAATTGTAGTGCTGCAATGAACAGCTGATTGACAGAAACGTTGCTGACAACAATTTTGATAATTGAGGTAATTCAACAAGCAAAGTCCACTTGCGCTTCCCAAAAAAACTCTGGTTCTAGCTTCTCAGATGGGAAAATTAGCTGCTTTTGTGTGTTCTTAATTACATTTATTTGGGTTTCGGACTGACAAAACAAGTGCCTTTGGGGAATTGTAATCTGCATCTTTCACTATTTTCTGATGACTTGTAGACTAAAGTTAATTGATTTAATTGAACAGAGACGTTTCAGATGAATTGATAACATAATAATTGTGAGTTGCAGCCATAGTTCAGTGGCTAAAAGTTGTAAAATATGGATCAAGCATATTTTACCATATAACCCTAACCCTAACCCTGAACATGTAGGAAATAATAAAATAAATATTAAACTTTATACAACAAATCGAGTAGCTTCACCGCACTCTCTTTATGCTGTAGTAGCTGTCAGAGTAATTTTATGGTCATTTCTGTCCTGTTTGAAACCTTATTATGTTAAGATGCAGCCAAATTCAGTGCTCAGACTGACATGACTCTAATGAAAAGTAGAAATAGAATTGGGGTGTACTACTACGAAAGTGTGTCTTACATGCAGCCTCGGCGGTCACGAGAGTGCAAAACAGAACGATCCCACGAAGCCGTTTGGGCAATTTGCATACTCTGATGACAGTTCCACTCACAGTGGGTGAACAAATGGCAATGCAATCAGGCTTGTACACAATATGTGCGCCGCATGGAGAGGATCGGAGCAGAACTCTTGGGCGTTTCAGCTGGACACTGCATAAGACTGGAGGCTATTGGCTGAGGTCATTTATCAGCAGCCAGCCACCAGAGGCAGAGGCTGGACACTTTCTATCCCTGACCTATGTTCTCTATAAACCCAGACAATGTCCTACTAACACTGGGGTTTTTTTTTTTTTTTCCCGGAAAAAGTCTCTCTATCACTGGTGAATTGTTTGCTTTGCTTTCCGGGCAGGAATGAATCGTGCTTGGCCCCTCCCCATCTGCAAATGCAGACCAGCATCAAGGGGGAATGAGTCTGAAAAGGTAAAAACTGAAGGAGGGAGGAAAACATAACGCTAACAAGGTTTATACAATGGGTAGCGCCAGCCAAGCAATCTGTTTGGTCAGATAAGCATTCTTACCATGTTTTATGAGACCCTTAACGGCATTCAGCCCGGCTGCACAAACATTACACTGGAAAACAAAATAGTGGGCTATTGTATTTGTGAGGGAGATAAGTAACCACTTGTTTCTGTCCTTGTTAATTTACATAAATACACTAAATTAAAGGGGTCATTCAGCACAATAAACATATGCTGCAAATTGGCAGCTCCCATGATAATGTTAACATGATCGCTACGTAACATTATGGTTCACGTGCGGCACAATCGTTAAGCAGAAGGACTCCTCGTGCTTTAAAAATCAAACATAACAATTTGATACATGGGAATTAACACGCAACACATTACATAAGACACCCTTATGAGTCAGCTGCTACAGCTAATAATTAATGCTGCGGTTCATGGCAGCGTACCGAGTATGTAAAGGAGGGGTGTCAGACTTTTTTCCATTCCTGCAAAGCAGCATTAGTCATCAGATGCACTTCTTACCTCTATGTGAGGTTTTACATAAGATGGATGTGTTTTCTGACTCATTCTATTAGCTGATGTGTTTTGATAATTTACTGTGTGTGTAGGTGTGTGTGTGATAATAGTGCCCATGTTCTGCATAGGGCAGCATCAGTAACCTCTGTATTCTCACCTCTTACCTAAATTTTAGTTATATAGCGCCATATCATAACAGAGTTATCTCATAGCACTTGTTATTATAGAGCAAGTCTACACCAACTCTTATGTATATACACACACACACACTGTATCTTACACTGCACTGCATTGTTAGTGGGCGATGTAACATAATTTCAACAATTTGGATGATTGTGTCAGAACCTGCCCTCCATATCATACCCAGAATCACTGACAAGAAAGCTATATTATAATTGCTATAAGCAGACCATATTCAAAGCCAGACATGCTGGAGATCACCATCTGCTTGTTAGTTAAGTGGTTTTTTTTCCCACTCAATAAAATTTAAAGAATGATCACTCTTTACTGTCCAACGCAGTGTATATTTCAATCTCTGAAGTTAATGGTTTTCCAACTGGAGTGGCCACATTTGCAAATAACAATTTTGCTACTGCAAATGAACTAAACTCCCCGATGAGGTGAGAAGTCTACCAGCCTTAACAGTGGCTCCTCATCATATCGAAAAAACACACGCGCGCACGCCGGCTGTCGCTGCATTCTTGACTGAATATATGAATGTCAGAATCATTCAATAGGAGAGGCAGCAACAGGGAGAAGCTGAGCATCTGGGGAGGCTGTAAGTAGAGGTATGAGCGTTTCCCTCTGTGGATAGGCTGACACATTTTCTCATTTTCTCACTCTATTTGCAAAACGGGTAATGGAAGCTGTAAAGGAAGCATATGTCATAAAACAACATAGAAATAAAAGACGATGAAAAATATGAAGAGTGTGTGAAGAGCATGTGCGAAACGTGTGCAAGATATAATAACAGAAGTAGGTCCTGTTGAAAATGTGTCATACATGAAAACTTTTAAATGTGAAATGTTTGAATCATATACTCTGCCTTACATACTGTACAAACACACACACATATGTACGTATGTACATAGTTATGTTCTGTTCAGAGGCACATTATTCATACATACTTTATATATAAGGCTAATATTAAACATGTTCTATCTTTCGTATTAGTGATGCTGCCCATAATATAGTTGTAAGGAGATATGTATTTGTCAACAACTCTAACTCTTACTTTTTTATACTGGTGTATGCAAAGATGATGAATAAATGTATAGTTAAAGACAGTTTGTCTTCATAGGAGAAGTTCTAATTGATGATAAATACTGTGTATTAATAAACGCTCACATCGGCTTGCAACTACACTGTACTGTAGTGTGTTATACACCATTTAAGTTTTTTTACAGTGCTTATGAATGCTAAATACAGGTGGTAAAAGTAAATTGTTACTTTTGTTGTTTTTTTGGCAACTTAATAAGCAACTTGTACATTCACCTATCACTGTGAATATATCTGCATCATATTTCGTGTACGTACAACTTTAGCTCCTGGCAATGAAAGCATGATTAGCTTCGTTTTATAGTTGTGTTTAGGGAAATATTGAAAAAGTCAATTCTGATTTGAAGAGCAACACGGCACACGTTTAAATGAAAATCACAATCTTTTCCTAACCCTGTTCAGTAGGACGAGCCCGGACAGGTGGGGTGCAGGACTACTTGTGTACACCCTGCCATCCACCCTCACCTCCTCTATATGACACGTCAGCAGTATAGGAAAGTCACACACAAACAACAAAGGTGAATATTATCCAGGCGGCAGATACATTTCCAAAATATACTTTGGTATTTTGTAGACCACAGGGTTGAAAAGTAAGTTGACAATGTTAAACAACAAGATAAATGAAACAAATGTTAACAAACATCATACTGATAATGCATAACAGAAATGAGGTGATATCACACGTAGATGCATGCATATGTTTAAAGATTAAACAACACAAGTGTGTATTATTAATATACTATAGAATGTGTTTAGAGGGTCTCATATAACAGCTTTTCCCCTCTGAGCTGATGACGTGTGAGGGTGGAGATACTGTATTTCCTTAAATAAAAACCGGTAGTCAAGTAAAAGCAGGGTCTCCAGCTGGGGGTGTGGTCGACATGAACAAATAAAGCCGGCCTCCCATATAGGCCCGGAGATAAAAACAAGGCTGGATGTGCATGCCAACTAACGTAGTATATTTCCATAGCTTTAATTTAATAAACTCAACAACATAATCACGCTATTTTCAACACCGTTGTTCTGGATTACTCATCTGAAGAGTTATTGTCTGATTTCAGTCACTGCAGGCGTGTGTTTACTGTATATTGTAGTAACTTACAAGCACCACAAGATGGCAACAGCTACATTTCAAGCAGCATACGGGAAATTTGCAAGTCAATTAGTTTTCCACAACAGGTTTCCTGCAAATAACAATAAAAGGGTTGTTAAGAAATGAAGGGCAACGGTTTCTGTCCACTGAAATGCTAGAAGGCTTTTAATTTGAAATGGATACAAGAAGGGTTGAGTAACAGCGTGATGCAGTAACTTTGAAAGGAAAAACGGGAGCAAATCAAAACGAGGCTTCGTACTAAAATGTGACCAATTGTACTCATCAAACAGAGAATATTAGAAACAAAGGCCTGCCTCTAATACAAGCCTCCTTCAGATAAAGGCCTTGTACCTTCTGCAGTTCAGCTAAAGAAAGGCCGGGGGCGCTATCTAAGTAAATACGATATTTGTGTTGTCTCTGTATGTTCATGCAGCAGAATCTAGACGTGCTCTTCACAACTTAATTCACAGACTTTTCACACGTGTCCCATCTTAGAAATAATGAGCTACTAGAGAAAAGCACATACACTTTTAGAAACGGGAGAGAAACACTCCATGTAGAGACGTGGAGGGCAAATGACGAAAGGGGAAAAAAAAACAAGTTGAAAAATTATCATTTATAAAGGTCAAACTCAAATTCCTAAAATGTGAAAGATCACAGAATTGGTTTGAATATGATCATCTAGCCAAATTTGAACCGTTTAAGGAAAGAAAAGGGCATGGATGGCACAAAATAAAGAAAATCATTTACTGTCAAGTCCCAGAAACAGCCCTGCAGCACTGATCTATCTCCTATTGACTCGCCTCTATTTGCACAACAAAATGATGCGTCTCAAACAGTCTGAGAACAACACAGGGCCGCACAGTGAACCAGAGAGTTAATTAGAAACAAGGTATTTATTGTACTCAAAGAAAAGAAAAAAACCTTTGAATACTCACGCAATCCTTAACATCCTTCGCAACGAAGCAAAAAAAAAAAAAAGGTGCAATGATGATACAGCCAGAGGGCCAGACAAGAAGCTCAGCATTTTCTTGAGTTGATTAATGGCGAGTTTGGTGACCCGAATGAGCAATAAGTAATGCTGATTCTGATTAAAGCGTTGTCAGGCTGTTGGCTCTTTTAATCACCACATTATGTATGCGCTGACCCCGCTGAGATATGTACCGTGGACAACATTTAGCGGGGATGAGTCTCCTCTTTTTTCAACAATTGACTGGTAGCAATTTATAATCCAATATAGACACACAGGCAGTTTGCTGGCATCCTGCACCACTTAGTGCTACTTATCCGAACAAAGAAGAAGCATCGTCTTATCCATCAAATCTCATCGGCGGAGGCAACTTTGAAGATTTATTTTTTGAGCATAAACACATCTGCACGCCGCACGGCGAGACGTGCATTTCATCTAGCATCTGGAAGTGTCAAGCAAACACATGATTTTTTTTTTTCCCCATCCCCGCTTCACGAGGAGAAAACAAGTAAAGCCAACACGGCTGTGACAAAGCCCTCACAAAGGCTGTCAGGTTTTCAGGCTAATTAAAACCTCAGCTTCACTCTGTTCCCTGATCACTCCTCACAAAGACCCTTGAGTGGCGTCAATGAGCACGCTCAGGCTTAAGTGAATGTTTACCTCCCCTAATGACTATCTGTCTCAGCGCTGAGTAAATGCAACTGCCTCGGTCTTCTCCGCCACTCATTAAGGCTACTCACACTCACGCAGAGGCGAGACCTCGGCCCGAGGTCTGCGTACCGGCTGTTTGTAGAAGCAAGAGGATTTGCAGGTTGTTGTTGTTGTTGTTTAGCTGTGTGTGATGATTGCTGGAGAGCACAATGGCTCAGTGAGAAGAATGCCGGCACCTGCATCTGTTCTGTCGGCTTGGAGCTGCATGCCAGCTCTTTCTGCTCCAGTCAGGGGGATGGAAAGATCTGAACATGTGTGAATGTGGGCGTCTTTTTTTCGGTGTGGAAAGATGACCAAAGCATGCTGGGATAGGCTATACAGCCCCCTACCCTTTGATGATGAGGTTAGATGGTGAAGACTAGATGCAATCCCCACAGTTACACAGGACATAAAGATAATATAAGATACTGTGGCTGTTTATGATGAAGCTAATATCTACTATATAGGCAATGTACATTCACCTATTACATTTTATACTCAATGCAGCTTGTAATATTTGCATGTAAACTATCATTTGTAATGCAAAATTGTAACTATACATGTGAAGTAGCGGCCAAACAAATGTAATCGAGTAAAATATTACTAAAATATTTCCCTCTGAATTAAAATGTAAAATTACCGAATACATTTCTTTTGGCCACTGCAACAAGCTGTATATACAACATTGACATATTATTCATTAAATATGTTATGGCGGAGGTGTTGGTCTATTTCCATACCCACCAGACAGATCTGGTCTCCACCAACTCCTGAGGGAAATATCTGTCTCTTAAAAACAACATGAAACCAAAAACAATTGGCTGAAAGACGCTAAAAAAAGCTCAGCAGAGACGAAGGGCACTGCACTGGGTAGTGACTCTTTGTGGAATGTGAAAGGGGTGACTCGTATTGACGAACCCACATAGTTGATGAAGTGGAATGTTAATATAAAAATATCAATTGGTGCAGACTGTGTGCCCCAAAAATACAACCCTGTAGGTTGTTTGTGCAGCAGCTTGTTACAACCAATATTTATTGTCCACGTAAGGAGGACCAAAAGCCCAGGTTGATTTATTCATTTACACATGTAGCTAATGTACTTATTTGAACCCAAATAAGCCTAAACCTAACCAAACTGCAACCATTTCACAATGTGTGTTCATTATTGTTACCATGACGAGGTTAAATGTGTCATTTTGGGAGTAATTGACAACCTATTTTGTCGTTTAGGCAGGAGGACTTATTTGGAATGTATGTGGTATGTGGCCATTATACAGTATATATATTTGATACAATTAGCTATTTAATGTTTAAGGTATTATGTTTCATGTCATTTATGGCAGCCATAACAGTCATTTTTATGATAACAAGGTATCCGACGTGACAACGTGGTCGCTCTTAGTGATGAGTCGACAAAGTGTTAAGAGGTTCTCTCGTTACTGAACAGCCAAGGATGCCTTCCACATGGCTTTCACTTTAGATTTGTTTGCTTTTGCGTCATTTCCCTTTACTTCTACCACCCACACATCACTCATCCACTCACGCTTAACCCCACTAATGCCCAACATCCAAATATTCCACTTTGAGTTGTGCCTAGTTTGATAAATACTTTTTTCACCTTTCATTAGTTTGTAACAATCGTGAGTTTCAGCTCATTTTTCTTTTCTCTTTTCCTGTTCTCACTGCTCTCTCAGCGTTGGTTTCACTACCTGCTCAGCACCACGTGGCCGGCCGTCACAGTTAGCGACTAGCTGGTGAACATAGCGGAACACTTAGCAGCTAAAGAGCCAGATATTTCCCTCGGGAGTTGGTGGAGACCAAAAAACCGAGCTAAAAGAGAGGGAATATTGGACTCGCATTCGCCAGGTGACCAGAAACACAACTCCAAATGAATGCTAACGTTGCTCGTGTATCAGCTGGATGTCAAAATAAGCAACTTCAAAGGTCAAATTCCAATGTTATGTTCACAACTTTCCATTGCCCCTTAAAGTGGTTTAAAAAAAACAAAACAGTTATCGCAGGTTTGAGTTTGTGCGCCTTTTTTTCCCTGCATTTCCATTAAGGGTCAATAAAAGTTCAAGCTGAAGCCAGTCATAACCCTGGGTATGACGGGAGCAAGCAAGGATAGGAGCAAGATGGTGAGAATGAATGAACTGTAGTAATACCGCAGAACTCCAAGTAACGTTTCTTCCACGGTTTACACATTTTCCAACCTGCAGTCTGGCTAAGTGCAATTGCCAAGGTTCCTCTTTTGTAATCTTTGGTTACTGCAGGGCTCAAAGAGCAGGAGGATGACTCCTTGTTATAGGTCACCGCTCAGCCACTCTGACCTACACGTCGCCTGCACCTTCCTGGAGATATAATGAGCCCTGTAGCGTGACATTCTCTTTGATTCTTCTCCTCGTGTGATGTTGGCTTACATCAGGTCTCGCATGGACATCCTCGCATCCCATCAATTGGCAATCAATTCCGTTGCCTTGCTCGTCTCTCAGAAGAAATAAACAAGCGCGGTTGCTTGTGTACGCCTAACAACAGCACTGTCGCGCCCGCAAACACACACGAATTGATGAATGATTTATCTGAAAGAGTGAACACGCGCTGCGGGGACTGGCTTCCACTGCTCATATGGGTTTTGGGGCTCTGGAACCTGGGAATGAAATGCAACGTGACTACATGAAGGTAATGAGCTGTGACACACTCTCCACTAAAAATCATATTTTATTGAAAACTCTTTTTCTTTTTTAAAGTTTAACCCGTGCTTCCAGGCAAACTTTAAATGGTCAGCTACGCTGCGGCTCTTAGAAAACCCCTTATCCAAGAACAAGACTATAGACTAAAGAATGTCTGTCTGATCCTATTTGGCAGTTGTCCTTCACAAGTCATCACGGCTGCACGGCAGGCAGGAAGCCACCCAATCCCAAGACCCGATGATGAAACCGCGTGACAAATCAGCTCATCCTTTCACCCCAAGAATCTGCAAGTCGCCATGCTACGGGATTTCAGCAACCCTTTGAGTTTGGGAACCAGTGAAACCCGCGACTCAATGGTGTTCATTTCTCTAATCCAATCCCTGCATAAAACCTCGCTTTGAACGTCTAACAGAAAAGCTGAAAGGCAGCACATATCCCCTCCCTGCTCCCCGCCTCTCTGATCCACGCTCGGTGTCCGACGCACAAGCGCCCGGGTGGATCGGGGACAGAGCAGATCTAATTAAGTTTGCTGATGGTGAAAGGGGTGATTATTCTGCAGGCGGGAGAAGAGGGGGGGGGGGGCATGTTTGAGAGGGCAAAGAAGATATCCAGGATAACTGCAGGGGGGCTCTGAATACACCCACTCCTCCGCCCTCATGATCGTCACGATGATCATCCCCACAACCACCGTTAAAGTAATTACTTAGATAATTCAAACTTATACTTATTTTATTTTTAGGATTCATTTGCTCTAAGTTAACCTTAACATCCGCATTTCAACTCCACACATATGAATTCATTACGTCAAACTCCATTGTGATGGCCGACTCTCTATGTAACCCAAGTTTTCAGCGAGGGGTCTACTTCACCTTCTTTGCGTGTTCTTAAAAAACTGATTGCGCCATCCCAAGTCCATCGGCAGCACTGCTCGCACCTGGAGCGCCGTCGACTCGCTAAAGTTGACACATCCCTGCCCCTGGACCTGATCTCTCCATCCCGCCTTTTAATCTGCAGCCTGTTATTTGTCTTCAAAAATGAGGCGTCTGACTCCAGCACATCAGCATCCTCCCCCCCCCACACACACACACCTCCCACTCTCACTTCCTCCGGCTCCGTCTCAGCCAACCGGGAGTGCGCTCGCTGCTGGAATAAATTAAAGCGCGGCGGTGCGGTGCAGGAGGGAGGGAGGGTGCGCCGCAAATGCCATTCACGCGTCCCGCGCGCTCGGAGTCCGGGCACCGTCAGCGGCACCGGCAGCTTCCCGCGCGCCCCTGCATGCGCCCCCCCCCCCCCGAGCGCGTCTCTCCAGCGAGACAGCAGGGACGAGTTAGAGGACGGGACTCGGCCTGCACATGCACAGAATCCAAAACTAACCGCTGTGTGTGTGTGTGTGTGTGTTTTTCTCATTTTTTTTTTAAATTTTTGAAATCATTAGAATATACCTGGACGTGTTTGACCCCGCGCGCCCCTGCGGCATCGCGCCCGCCGCTCCTCACTCCGCTGGGTTGGACCTATAGCTGCCCGCTGCGCGTCGGCGGAGGCTCCGCTCTGGAAATACGCCGCTGTGAAGAGGAGACGAGGAGACGAGGAGGTTGGATGTCATCGTCCGTTTCGCCCAAGTTGCGCTGCCGCCCGTGTGCATTCGTGGCGATAATCCTCCCCAAACCCCTTTTTTGCCCCCGAATGCCTCCCCGTCTGTGCGCCGAGCCGAACCCAACTTCACGGTCCTATCTGGGGATTTTGCGGAGACTAATTCCGTCCAGTCACGGACCACAGTACTTACAGAATAAGGTAAAAAGAAAAAGATCACATTAAAACAATATCATCTTTACATATTGAAGATTTTTACATCTAAATTAAATTTAAAATGCATTCTTTTCTGATGTGATTAGCTTTATCTACATTAAATGCAATGTGGATATTCTACCCTCTAAAAATAGTGGCCCTTTGCCTTTAATTTCTGACCCAGAAACACCGGACAAAGGCACCTCCCTCAGATTATACCTCATCCCACTCACGCCCAAACCAAAATTTCAATCTTATTGTTCTCTGTGTCTGCCCTGCCTCAACTCCTCTCCCTCTCCTTCCTCCTTCCAGCAAGACTCACCCAGAGTGCAGGGAGAATGAAGAGTCACCGGGGCCGGGGGAAACAGCATGAGTGGCCCGTGCATGTCCATTAGACTGACGGCCCTCATGTTTCTATGGAAGTGGTTAACACTAAGCCTGCTACAGACCTGGGTGTCAGTAGGGGCCGGGGCGGCGGACCCTGCCGGGGCTGGCTTCGGTGGCTCCACCGGGCCCCTGGGCTGGCTCCTGTCGGACAAGGGTCCCTTTCACCACTCGCAGGAGTTTGTTGATTTCACGGAGCGCTACCACCAAGGATTCACCACCAAGTACAAGATATACAGGTGAGAGACAGACAACGCTGAGATGCCTGCGAGGAAGGTTCTTTGTGAAATCTGCATCCAAAATGGACCAAATGCAGAGATGATGTGCAATTGCCTAAAGCCTGGTATAATTAAGACTCACAAGATTCTTGTGGACTTGCTTGGAGGATAAGAGGCATTTTTGCAGGATCTTTAGAAAAGTAGGCTGCAGCCAAGCGTTCGCCCGGTACTTTTCTTTCGACTATAAAAGATGCAGATTTAGTAGGTGGTAAACTATGGGAGGAAGCGTTGAGACGATTACTTAGTGGAGTTTTGCATACAAATGAAAGCCCTGTGTGTGTGTTGTGTGTGGATGCGAGCATCTGTGCCTGCTCCCTCTTTCTTTGTGGGCAGCAGAGACATATGGTTCGGGCACGATACAAAACCCTCAGAATGCTGCATATCAGTGAAAACTCAAAGCGAAGATACCGCAGGAGGGTTTGGGCAAAGCAGTGGGACGTAACAGATATCTGACTGAGCCAGTTGATGTGTGACAGTGGGCAGACAGGAGGACTTCAGAAGTGTGTGGCGTGAAGTATAGTGGGTGTGTGCTTAGACGCAGCGGGCATTGTCTGCAAGCCTTGCTACCGGGACGTTTTTCATCACTTTTTTGAGACGATATATATTAGATATTAGATTGGATGCCTGTTTTTGTTGTCAATTGGATGCATGTGTGCAACAACAGCAGAATGTTTTTTAAAAAACAAAAAAAAACACGAAATGAGCAATTCTGAACCTTGCATCTCGAATGAAAGGACGGTGACTTTATCATTCCACCAGTGTTCACTGGCCACATAAAGCGAGCGATGTTGCTACACAAGCAGACCATAGTGTAACAGCTCTGAACAATCACCTGTATTTAGCAGGATTTCTTCATTTGTTAGTAGTCTGTGTGTGCAAGTGAGGGGGTGTGCGTTTGTGCTGGAGCTTTATAGACGATATATCATCTTATGCATGTTTATTTTGCAAATTGCCATAGTAATTGGATTTTTGCATACTTTTCCTGTCTTTTGACTTCAGGGTACAGTGGTCCCATTAGAGGTTAGGACATTTCTCTGATTTGGTGAAACCTTTCCAACACGCATCTTTTTCATCCAGAGTAGCCAAAAGCAACGCTGCTTTTCTAATTCTAGGAAATGTTACCATGCTGTTTTTTCCGGCCGACAACAACATGTTTCCTTACAGGATACTGTACGACTGACCGTGATTGGGTGTGCATACTTGAGTGTGTTGTGCCAGGTAAGTGTTTTGATCCCCCCCGGTGACGAGAGCGATGCTGTCGGAGCATCCACAGCCCTGCAGTGGAGGGGCCAATGCCAGCTGAACAGAGGTTTGACTGACACTGGCATTTAGCAGCTGACAGGGGGTGACAATGCCAGGCAACGATAGAGAATGTAGCACTGTTGGCTTCCCCACATCCATCACTTCCTCCCTCGCCGCCTCTCATGCTGGCCTCTTCTCTCTGTCGCTCAAGATGTCTCTATACGTCCCTTCTTGTTCTTTGGCTTCCACACCCCACCCTCGGCATGAAAATCCAACAGATATTTGCATACACGAGGCTGACAGTCTTACAACACTAAAACTCACATTGTCTGACCACGTTTATCTCCACAACTATTGCACTAAACATTTTTAACATTTTGTAACCTACAGTATGACCTCTATCAGCAAATATCCAGAAGTGCATCTTTACAACCCTCGTTTCCCAGTGAGCCTCAGTGGCCTTTTCAGTTTCCTCCAAAGAATAAAAAGCAAGCTGACTAATTATACCGAAAAAAAAACTAAAAAACATACAAACTCAAGTGAAGGGGTACAATTTTCACCAAGTGGAATAATGTTCCTGCATTGTCATTTGCTTGAGATGCCTTTTTTTTTGCCTTTAAATATCCTGCACCCGTAGTTCTGTCATCCATCGCTGAGCAGTCGAGGGTGCCAGTTAGCTGAGAACTGAAGAGATCAGACGTGCCTTTAAAATGCTATGGGCTACGCAGTTTTTTATTTTTTTGTTTGTTTGTTTCAAATCAGACTCGTGAGTTTGGAACGCCAGAAAAATCCACGCTATGTCATCTTAGAGTCACTTAGTCCGGATCAAACAACAACTCCTTGCAGACACATTACGGGCCCCTTTTTATGGGTCAGTAAAAGTCAAGTTGTTGCCAAAACCCAAACCAGCCTTTTGTAGAGCATGAGGAGCAGCTGAAATGCCCTCGGTTTGGACACATCTTTTTCCTCAGTGCTTCTGCAGATGTCTGGTCCTTTCTAAACTACAGAAAAGCAGTGATACATACTCCAGTATATTACAGAATACTACTATATGTGCACATGCCCATACGGAGCGAGACACGGAGCAAGGGCAATATGTAATTACTTTTCATTAACCACCTGAATAAAAGAAGTTTAAATAATAACATTACAATCCGGCATCTGTCTCTGCGTTTATCTCCACATGCATCTCACATTTTCTCTTTTCTCTCCCCCCACCAGCCTTCCTCTCCCTCCCTCCCTCCCCCCATGCCGAATGATCTCAAACCAATTGCTCTCCCTCGCTCATAAATATTCTCCAGAGCTCAGATGGCCTTTCCCGTCAGGGGGCAGGGGAGAGGGAGTCGGGGATGAGGGGGCGGACTGGAGGAGTTTTAGTGCAGAGGAGGGGACACAAGGGGAACCAGGGCTTTACCCCCCCTGCTGGCTGGTCACTGCACCAAAACAGCTTGTAGCCATTTGTATACAATGCATTTTTTACAGCAAAGATTTTAATGGAGGAATATTCAGAGCATATGATATGTGTTTAATTTATACACCATCAAACTTTCATATTCTGTCTGGAGTGCATTAAAAGGCCAGTTAAAAAAATAAAAAATAAGCTTGGAGAATGACAACTGTGCCACAGCGGTGGAATATAAAAATGTGATTTTCATACTGCGAATCCTCCGAGAAAAAAAAGTTTTTCTGTTCTCAAGGTCTGATCAAATGCACCAATTGGAGCAAGACATTAGTGGTTTCAGCGGACTCAAAAGCATTGAAAAACAGGCATAGAGGCACTTAACATTACTTCCACTGTGATTGCAGAAAAATGTGCCTGTTATATCAGGCATAATGGTGGCTTTAAAATACCTTTTCATTATTTCATTCATCCTCTTCTTCTGGCGAGTGTCGTAGGCTGTGTGGCTTTAGTTTTATACCGAAGGCAGTCAGCTGCCTGCATGTTTCCTTGCAGGAGCCACAACTATTGTAAAGCATGACTTCAGTGCCTGATGCTCTTGTTCACACCGAGAGCACGAGATCAAATTAGAGACATTTTTGTGCATTTCTCACGCGCATCAGAGGTGAAAATGAGTGTAAAATGAACAAAAGCGTGTTTCATTTAATAATTTAGATGCTCGTGGTGTTGCGAAATCATTTCTGAGAACGTGAGAAGCTCTTGCTCCGTGATTTGTTGTGCAGACAGTAGCATATTAGTCAAAATGTCAGCTCCTCGTTTCTTCTTCTTCACGGGCCATAACTTTTATATCACGCCTCATCTCCCGTGTTTTCTCCCCTCTTTTCTCCTGTCAGCCCACTGGCTATTACATTAACTTCATGAGGAGTCGTCGCTTGTAATTACAGAGTGATTGGTGTTTCAATTATACGCAAACATGTTTGTAGAGAGAATGGAAAGCAGAGGCATGATGTTGCAGTACCTGTGCTGCACTGTGTAATCATGTCATTTAAATTTGGAGGAAGTAGACCCTATTGTGCTTTATCTGTCCCACGTTTATAATTCCGCCATTGTGTTTTGAACGGGACATTTAAGAGATTAGAAAATGGGATGGAATACATGGGTATACAACTGAAGTATATGAAGCAATGAATGGAAGAGAAGAGAAGAGAGCATTAAGGAACATAATGTCATAATAGACTGCAATGAAAGACAATAGTTAACCATATCATAGATAATACAGTATGTGTATAGAATGAAATACAAAACTCTTAAAGGCTTCAATTTTGGCAAATGGAATGGGACAGCTAGATATTATTGGAAAGGTTTCTATGGTACATTTAATATTTGCTCATGCTGTGAGAAGGTACACTGATTGGTCATTAACAGTCAATGGCAGTAAGGCACAAAGAAGCAGAGCAACGTGCCTCTGAAGGCAACAGAAAAGACTGCAGGCTAGTAAACGGGAATGTTAACAATGCAGGATTTGAAATGATTCCAAAAAGCTGGCTTTGCAGATGTTTTATGAGAAAGGAATAGCATTCAATGGGTTTATTAGACCTCAACGCACTGTATGTAAAAGTAACTTTTGTTTGTTTCCAAGACAGCTTCCCTCTGCTCTCCTCTATGACTATATTCTTCTAGTTCTGCACAAGTTAAGGACATTAAACTGCTTGGCTAAACTTGCAGAAATCCTGATTCTGTCCTCACCAACAGAAACCTCTTTCGTTGCTTGCTCAAATGCCTAAAAATGGCCTTTTAAACTTCTGTAGACCTAAGGCTTGCATGCAAATAATGACGGATGCAAGGCGTGATGATGTTGTAGCACCACATAACCTCTGGTCCAGGAGATCAGGGTGGACAGTTGGGTCAGCACAGTACCTGACTTTTACATGCAAGACTGTTAACTTCCCTGTTCTCTTTTTAATCGTCTTTGTCTTCTCTTTCTGTGTCATCCATCCGTCTTTCACACACTCTCCTCAGCATTCTGTTGCTCTTCCTTTTTAACCTCTCTCCTCGTTACGTCCTCATCGAATAACTTGACTCAGCTGGGCAGCATCTGCCCTCCTGGAGGCCCAGCTGCAGATGGGTTTTGTAGTCCATCCCTACGGCCATACTGTTTTGTAGTCCTTTTTGCTTTTTCCTAGCCTGACCCGGCCTCCCGCAACATCACAGTGCGTGGCTGTGGCTCAAAGGGTAGTGTGGTTGTCTTTTAACCCCAGGGTTGGTGGTTCAGTCCCAGTTCCTTATGTCTACGAAGTGTCCTTGGGCAAGACTCTGAACCCTAAGCTGCCTGCGGTGGAGGCCAGTATGGCAACTGTGTCCCCATCAGCGTGTGAATGGGTGAATTAGATTACTGTTAAAAGCTTAATTACAGTTACAGCGCTTTGGGAACCATCTCAATGGTTGAAAAGTGCTATATAAGTAAGAGTACAGTATATACCCAATTCCAGTGTTGACAGGTATGTTCTTGTCATAAAATCACAAAGATAGGCAAGTTTAAAAATATGTAAAAGACTTTTGCCTTGGTATAATTACAACAGACAGTTGGATACAGTTGGTTCATTCCATGCTTCATCTATTGTTGTTGCTATGTTTCACGGTATTGACATCCCTAATCAAATCTGACGTTGCAGGTACACCCTGTGGATCCTCGCTTGTTTTTTTATAATCAATATATTATTGTCTGGGAATTATTATAGTGGATATTTTACACATGGGACAACTGACCCAGACAGTAGAAGTGTATCCCGAGACACAGTTTTCATCGAGCTGAGGCTTTCTCTGACGCGTGAATGCCCGAGTGACTTGTTCAATGAAAGAGTTGTGGTGGAGACAAGTCTATCGTCCTGCAGTCAAAGGAAACCACTTTGTGGTTTTGAGCCACCAGTTTGAAGTTGCCTCTTAGTAGCTTTAAAGAAATTTCTTTAACCCCTACCACAAGTTTCATGATTTTAACATCACTTCTGTGTGATTGATAGATAGATACTTTATTGATCCCCTGGGAAATTTAGGTACCTAGTAGCTTAAATATAAAATCAACAATACACACAAAAATAAAAGGACAGAAACACAACCATGAAGTGACAATCCAACTGCCAGAACTATCACCATAATATGGTCTGCAAGCATAACAGTCACTTTCATTTCCTCCCCCTCATCGTTGGGAGGAGTTGAATAGCTGCATGGCCTGGGGGACAAAAGGCTTCATTAGTCTGTCCGTTGAGCAGGACTGAGACCGCAGTCTGCCACTAATCCTACTCCTCTGCCTGGTGAATGTGCTGGGCAGAGGGCGGTGGGCGTTGCCCATAATGAATAGCAGTTTATTTATGGTCCTTCTTTCCACCACTGACATAAGGGAATCCAGCTCCGTGCCAACCACAGAGCCAGCCTTCCTCACCAGCCTGTCCAGCCGCATAGCGTCCCTCTTCCTAATGCTGCCTCCCCAGCACACCACAGCATAGAAGAGAGTGCTGGTGATGACCGGCAGCCCCCTCAATGGAGACCAGTTTCAGATGGCGCCACCACCATCTCTTTGGTGTCGGAGGAGTTCAGCTGCAGGTGGTTCGACTTGCACCAAGTCACAAAGTCCTCCACCAGGCTCCTGTACTCGCCCTTCTGTCCACCCCTAATACACTCCACAATCGCAATCTCATCTCACAACATCTGCATGTGGCATGGCTCAGAGTTGTACTTAAAGTCAGAAGTGTAAAGGGTGAACAGGACCGGGGAGAGGTCTAAGGAGATGGAGCAACAGCCGTTCCAGGGTCTTCATAATGTGGCCTGAAGTCATTCAGCACACAGGGGTGTGCCTTCTTTGGAACTGGGATGAGACACGGTGTCAGGGCCCAGTCGCAGGCTTAAGATGACAACATGTGGAAGGGGCTCCCCCAGCTCAGCAGCTCAGGCCTTGAGCATTCTTGGGCACACTGTGTCCAGGCCAGCTGCCTTGTTGAGACGCCGCCTTCTCATCTTTCCTTTTGACCAGATCTGCGGTGACGGTGAGGGTGTTATGATTACATTTTACTCAACAACTCTCAGATTACAAAGGTTCGTGAACACAGTTTTTAAAAGTGTTATCCAAACTATCCAAACATTACATTTTGCAAAGCAAAAACTATGTGGGTTCAAGCATGTACTGAAATTGTTGCAAACATGCAGTTTGCAACATTTGGCATGTTTACTTTGAATTTCGAAATAAATGGTTTTAGTTTGGTTCAACTCTTTTGACAAAGTTTTGATTCAACCTATGTCACCATTCATATTACTTACCACTGTACTACTGTCTGCTGGACTGATGTTGCTGAATACCGAGATGACAATATTGCAAAATGTTCTAACTGATTGGAATGATGACCTCAACAATAGCCGAATAGTCCAAAATAACAAGCGTTTTAGTCAGGGAGGTTCTTAACTGAGTGAAATGACCCGGAAGTATCTAAGTGGCAGCCATGATAAGACCTGGTCTAAATGCTAAGATAGGTGTTTTAATACTTCCTTTCGTATCTCCTTTAAGGGCACACTGGACCATCCTTTACAAAAAAAAAGGCGAAAATGCTGTCCCACTATTTCTTGCAGCAGCAACATTTAAAGTGGCCATGGCTGAACCACGTCAATGACGTACGGCGTTGCATAATTCCATTTCCTAGTGTAAAAGTCGGATTCTCGTAGCACCACGGGTGTCTTTTTTCCGTAGTCCTGGTTAAGTGTTAAACAACGTAAGTATGTAATAAAAAATGCATCTAGCGCCTCTTAATAATTGAGTAAACGTGGATGCACAGTGTGCTTACGCACGTACCACGTGGTGATGCACTGTGTGCAGCTACAGTATGTGATTATAATTTTAAGAAGCCCATGCAGGCATTGACAGAAAGCGACTGTGTCATGAGGAGCAGGATTTAGCGTAGCTGGTGGCTCTCATGTCTTCTGTTCCATTTGTTTGTGTGTGTTTGTGAGGTTGAGGTTGTTTATGCACAGCATGTATTAACAGTATGTGCATGCCTCATTATGCACACAATGTGATTCCAGGCATTCCTTGTTTTCTGTGTGCAGAGAAGTGTCTTGTCAACAGTGTTATGACAAATTGCAGTACAAAAGGGATCAGCAGTCTTCATGTCAGCAAACCCTCCTGCAAATCATGCTCTCTCCCTCTCTGACTTCCCCTTTCTCTTATCAGAGGTGTTGTGATATTAATGGGAGCTACAAATCAATAGTGCAATTGCTTTTTTAACAAAACTCACCCTCCTACAACATTTGAGCTGTTTTCTTTAACACTGTGCAGCATTTCACATTTCCACAAAAAACATTGGCCCGAGTTTGAAATGCCTCACTAGGATACAATAAGGTAAAATGGTATAATTGCATGTTGTTGTCCCTTCTTCCAACAGAAATAGGCATAATATGTAACACCTTCCACATTAAAATGTCTCAAAACGACTAGAAGTATGTTGTATTTTTTTGCTGAATTGTGTAGTCCAACAATGTTCAAACCCAGAGAAATCCATAATTTATACAAGGTAAGAGGGCATTTTATTTGGTCGCCTGTCAATGATGTCATATCCCCTTTTCACCCTCTAGTTGCTTTGACTAGGAAAACCAGAAACACCGGATGATACGTCAGAGTGTGAGGTAGAAAGGAATAGGTAGAAAGAATACGGTGTCCCAGAATTATACTCATGTGGTTGTTTTGGCCACGGATAACAGCGCTGGGCTACCGCGCGATTTAATTCGCCACATAACGTTAGCTGCAGCAGCTGTATGGGCAGTCGACTCATCTAATGGTGAGTTAGCAAGTTAACATTACATTAGCTAACGTTAACTTCCAGGCTATTTCATTAGAATTAAAGGAAAAACGTGAAGAAGCTGGAAGATGAATAAAACTTGAATACGTTTCTGCATACGTGAACACGATTTCTGCCCGAGTCACGTCAGATAGATTTTCAAAAATTGCTGCAAAAACACGTCGACTTGCATTTAGACTGATATAAATCAAATGTAATGTTTTGTTTCATTCCATTTAATGAGACTGTACTCACCAGAATAATGACAGGGATTGGTTGTTGTTTTCACCTCTACAACTCAATAATTAACACATTATGTCATTTGCTTAATTCATATCAAAATCGAAGTGAAAAATGGAATGCTGTGGTTTTATTGGGGGTTATGTACTTGACTATTTCTTGGCCAAGGGTTTTGAATTTCTCAAGTCTTGCTGTTACCGTGAGGTTGCCAGGCAACCATGGGAGACATGCATAAAAAGTAGCCTCCTTTATTCCATCCTTTAGTCCATCTGTTCAGTGTTATTTTATAATAGTAAAATGCAGTTTTTCTATGGCACTAAAGCAAGACCCATGTAGTTGCAGTGTCTGTATGAAGTTCATTTGACAGACGTTCTG
This sequence comes from Gadopsis marmoratus, assembly GCA_036023855.1. NCBI lineage: Eukaryota > Metazoa > Chordata > Actinopteri > Centrarchiformes > Percichthyidae > Gadopsis > Gadopsis marmoratus. The sequence continues at coordinate 38,919 of JAVQJF010121050.1, forward strand.
TAACTGAATGACATGTCCAGTAAGTTGGAATCTACTTCAACCCCTCAAGGGAAGCCTAGGTTGATTTATTTTGCACCATTTTGCATCCCCAATGGAATTCATCCTAATCCTCGACAGGACTTTAAGGATGATGGTCACAGTCGTAGGTGGTAATCAAGTGTTTGAAATATGTACTTGAGGAACACTTGGTAGCATCAAAGGCATGGAAAAGCAAAATGAGCACGAAACAGACTTGTGTCTTGTTTATGGGCCCGCTCTGCAGCTTAATAGGATTTTCACAAATGAATGGTCTGGTGTTTGTTTGATGTTGCTGGAAAAACAGTTGGAGGTAATTCCGTGAAGCGTTCACAAGTACATCATTCCACCCTCTTCCTCCATCTTGATCTCGCTTTGGTTCCCCGTTTGTCTCCGGGGTGGGTTGATAACTAAAAGACACGCGTCGCTCCATCTTTTTCTACCCCCTAATCTTACTCCCACTCTCATTTGACTCTCCAGCGCTCCTCTTGTTCAGACGGGATCATCAGTAGCTCAATTACCAAAGTTGACGTGTGCCGCTATGAAGGTGCCTTTCAGGAATATGCCTGCTATGCAACTGCCATGTGTAGGGTTCCTTTTGATGTCGCTCAAATAAAAAGCCTCTGTATTTGCAATTCTTAATTTCTGAAATCATTTTTCTGTTGCTAATGTTGCATGCCTATTGAGAAGGATCAATGTCACATTAGATTAAACCAAGAGAAGAAAAAGAGCAAACTGCAGCAAGGGGGGAAAAAATCTGCATCATTGAAAACAGCACAGCGGTTGCAGTTTGCTTGCAAGGTCTTCCAAATAAATGTAATTTGTTTCATCTTACTGAATGAAGCATGAAGGACTTTTCTCCCATTTTGCACAATTCTCTTTGGGGAGGTCCTTGAAATAACTTTGAGTCCACATCAACCAACTGTTTTGCTCAGCGGGTTATTTTGGTATCTGGGGTAACCCAGCTACTAAACAATGTGCTCTGGCGCAGGTCTTGTGGTGATAAGCAAATGTTTGTCTATCATGGTGAGGTAAATGTCTGGCTTTTTCTTTTGTTCTTTTTCTTCACGGAAAGTTTTGGGACCACTTAGACAAATGCAAAACATTACCAATACGTTTTATGACTTTCATTCAACTAATGCCATTGTTTTTGCTTCATGTCTTTTTAGGTCTTTGTCAAAATGTAAGGAATTGCAAACTCCTGCTAGTTATAGAGTTTCTAGGTCAACTCAGTCTCCTAGAAATGATGTCTACGCACTACTCACAGCTTTAGCTGATATGTTTTGACGGAAATGTAATGATTTGTATTTTTTCAACATAGTGCGGAAGACTTGTTAATAGAATCCTCCAAATTAAAAAATGTTGATATTGGATGTAACTGATGATGATAATAAAAGAAAAACACATTTTGTTTGTTCTCCAGACAATATCTGCTCTTGCAGTGTACACTGCTCAAAACAATTAAAGGCACACATTGAAAACACATCAGATCTCAATGGGATAAAAATCATGCTGGATATCTATACTGGTATGGACTGGGTAATGTGCTTAAAAAGTGTTCCTTTAATTTTTTTTGAGCAGTGTATATAGGAACTAAAGCATTATTACGTTTTTTTCTATGGTCATGTTTAGGTAGTTACAGTAGTTAATTATGGTTAATTAAGGACGCGTTTACTTCTTTAACATGCTACTGGAATCTTTCCCAAAACATAACCAAAGAGCTTTTAGTGCCTAAACATAAGGTGTGACGCCAGATCTAAAGTGTTAAAGTCCTGCGATCTGTGCAAAACTGTAGTGGCTTCCTCTCTGGAAAAAAAATTGCTAGTGGACATGATGTAACCAGCAAATACATTTCCCATTGAAACATAACTAGCTAAAGTTACACACCGTTTAGCAATAAGTTTATGAGCACTGACAGAGGTGAAGAACATTGATTATCTGGTTACCATGGCACCTGTAAGTGGGGGGGGGGGGAATATATGAGGCAGCAAGTGAACGTTTTGCCCTCCAAGTTGATGTGTTGAAGCAGGAAAAATGTGTAGTGAAGGCTGGCCCGTGTGGTCCGATCCAATAGAGAAAAAATATTTTTTTAGGCACTCAATATAAGAACGCAAGAGAATTCTAACGTGCAATGAAAGGCATATGTGTAATTTAAATTAAAACGCTCAATACTGCATGAAGTCTGAGGTGAAATGAGATTTTTCTGAGTCAATCCATCAAATGAAGGAAGTCATTTAATTAACCTCCTCCCATTTATACCACTGCTATGGCTCAAAATGTGCATTAATTGCTATATAATGCAAGAGAAAATGCCTGACATCCCACAGTTTGGCGAATGTGTAAACATTTTGCATTTGCTCCGTAAATCACAGTTTGATTCCAGAGGTTTTGATATGTAGAGCAATGATCTGGACCTAACTGCTGTAAAGTCATTATACAGTATGTCAAGAAAAACAGCGAGGAAATGAGAGACGGAAGAAAAGTGTCTTTAGTGGTAATCAGCTCGCTGTCGGAAACAGCGTATGAATGTAAATATTCAGAACACCTGCAAAGACAAGCCGAGTTATTTTTACTTTCTCTGTTTTTCTTCTTCTTTTTTCCTGTGTCTGTGACATTCAAATGTTCTGATGATGCACTGAAACGAGAATGCATTGTAGCCCACCACATTAATACTGGTATGATTGAGATGCCAGCATCAGAAGAATCGTAGAGCTGTTGGGCTCCTTCATGCTCAACTAATTAACTTGCATATATAGAGTGATTTTAACCATAAATTGTATTTTTAAAATCTCATGCAAAAATGTATCGCTTCTGATAACTGGGTGCAAACTGCAGAGGGTAAATTGTAATATTCTGAGAAAGTTTTTGACTCGTACCATTTCAAATGAATTTCATGTAACAGGAATTTTGGTTATGTATAAACTACACGGAGACCTCACACGTTGCCAGTTGCGCAGATTATAAATTGGCCAAAGAGATCAATTGGAACAAACAACTGGAATCATGTGAAAATCCCTCTGAAAGGATCAAATTGGCCATACATTAGAATAACATAATTTAGCAGGGTTTTTGGTCAGGATTTCACCCCGCAGAAAGCCTTCATATAGACATTCCTTCATATAGACATATTTTTCTCTAAGAATAATGGCATCGAGGCTGATCTAAACAATAGTGTGTGGGCCGATCTCACTGTATTTGTTCATGTGATGCAATATCACGCATTGCAGTTAGAGTATACATTTTGTTAGAACTCTATTTGGTGTTTGAAATGTACTGATTATATATTAAATATGAGAAATCTTGTCTATTTTATAGCAGCGATAACGTATAGCCACAAAGATATATTTTTTTGCGTGTGTGTCTTGTGTTTTAAAACATTTACTTTTCATACAATCATTTGCACGTTAACATGCCTCGGGTGATAAGACTACCAGTAGCAGACACTCACCTAGCCTGTTCAGTCACATACTGTACTGACCTGACACGGTCTGCATTGCTATGCTCTGCGGAGTGTGTCAACTGCATCAGCAGGTAATCCACCGGGTTTATTCCCTGATTTGTTATGTTGGGCATCAAGTGGAGCCCTCAGGCTTTCCTGTACGCTGTGATGGATCCGAGACACCTGGGCCCTGATGGACAGGTAGCAGGGTATGACTCCCCTGGTCTGATCGCTGCCACCCCGCCCCCCCCCCGGTGCACAGCGCTCCAGCTCGCTCAGAGGGGGGGGGGCTGACAGGTAGATGTGCAACGAGCCCCCCTGCTGCACAGAGCTGCGGGTGAAATATACCAGCCGCCCTGTGTGTGTGTGCGCGTACGTGTGTCTGTCTGTGATAGGCTATTCCAGTCACTCAGCATCTCACTGAGAACAGTTGAGGGTGAAATAAACCTGCAGTCTTCCATGAAGGATCTTTTCATGTGTGTGGCATGCATAAAGTTAAGGTTGAATTGAAGTCTTCGACAACAGATCTGTGTGTGTGTGTAGGTGTGTGTGTGTGTGTGTGTGTGTATGTGTATCTGTGCTGTATTCACAAGCTTAGCTGTGGCACCATTCACAAATGTCCATCAGTGAGCAGCATAGCGAGGCACTGTGTCGATCACAGTTAAGCTCTCCCGCTTTCTCTCCCCGCTGCTCCCTTCCTCAGCCGGCCCCGGCGGACAGAGGGAAACACTAATGGCCACTCGTTATAGAGAAACAGCGACGTGAAGCAGGCCTTAATGAGCTGTTTTCTGTTTTGTATTTTTCTCAGGGGGTCATTGTTATTGGTGGGAAATTGATTGGCAGCAGGCGCGCACCCATGGGGGCTCTGCGATATTCTGGGTGATAGCAGAAGTTGTTGCAGCAAGGGCAGCTTTGTTTCAGATGTTTGCAGCTGCAGGGTGCATGAATGCATGTGTCTTTGCACGAGGGAGTTGGTGTGTGTCTACAGGGTGCAGGGGGTTGCATATATTGTATGCTGGAGAGAGAAACACACATCAGAAAAGTTTCAAACAGCATTTGGAGAAAACTGGTTTTTACATTTTTGAAAGTTTGAGGGATTTTTACTTCCCAGAAAACATGTACGCTGGCACGTCAGTCAAGCGTTGTCCATATTATTATGGTCTAAAACAGTGTAGAAGCTCTCACTTTGTGCGGTCCTGTGCTCTTGAAAGCCATCTTGCATTCACATTAGGTTGTGTTTGTCTGCCTGTTACAAGAGTAAATTTGCATGGGATGCTACTAGGGGTTAGGGGTTATAGATGGATGGATGGATGTAATGGTGAATGTGAATGAACATAGTGATTGCCGTATTGCACGTATTCTTAAAAATGAATTTGGAAAACACATAGACAAAATAACAAGATGGGAATGTCTGCTTTTGGCTATCCAGGGAATGAAATACCTGACAAATCAGGTTACTTAACATTGAAGCATATTAGCCAGTTTGACCGTCACTAATAAATCAGTGCACACAGAATTATTACCCACCTGCAACTCAGCTGAGCTTTTTTAGGTAATTTGTTTTTTTGATTTTTTTTACAGCACTATGGTATGATTCAGTCTCAGTGCCCTCATCAATCCTGTTTCCAGCACTAGGACTAGCAGATAAAGAGCTAGATATTGGGAGACCAAACCAGACCTAAAAGGCGAGTGAATATTGGACTTTCCCTCATCAGGTAGACACAACTCCAAATGAATGCTACTGCTGCTCCCTACAGGAACACGTTTGCAGCCTTTGTATGTTAGTATTGCATAAACTAAGTATTGCATTTTTTCTTCTGATCAGAGGTTCTCTGGTGTTGTGGGGCTGTCTGACTCATGGCTGTCGATTATTGATTATAGGTGCTCACTCACTCTCTGTACTGGTTTTAAGCATCTTGGTGTAAAGGCAACTACTGTGGATTCCAACAGCCACAAATTCCTCTGCGCTTATTTTTTTCAAATAAAGAAGAAGATGGTATCACTGCATCCTCTAGTCACGTAAACCACTTTGGACGTGTTCGTGACAGGTGGAGGTGAAGATGGCAAAGAAGTTCAATTATTACCATTACATACAGTCATTTTCTTTTATTTGTAACTTAACATTCACAGACTTTCCAGCACTTAATCTGACCGAGGAGGATGGATATATATATATATATATATATATATATATAATCTGACTGAGGAGAGATATGTATATGTATTTGTTTTGTTTTGCAGCCAATCTTTGACATAACAGGGGAAATTTTTACTCACCTAGTGCAGGTTAAAAAGCATAAATACATTGTCTCTCAAATGTCCTTTTCGTCTTCTAGGTTGGGGTAAAACCATGTTTATAACCAGCTGTATTTTAATGGCGCTAATCTATGTATCATCAGCAGCACTCAGTCTGCACTTGGTAGATAAAGGCAGCTGGCATGCTCCAAGGCCAGGGAGAATATCAAGTGACTTCATATGAAGCTTGTTCCTTCCAAAAGAGGCCCTGAAAGCAGCAAGACTCTATCCATGATTACAGCCCGTCCAACCGCAGCGCCTCAGAAAGTGACTAGGCATGAGAAAAGATTGCGCTATTATTTAAAATTGGTGGAGAAACACAATGTTTTTCACTCTGGTGCCAAGCAATATTCCAAGCCGGAGGTAGAAACCGGCATGAGACCATTCTTCTTTTAAAGAGCCCACAAGATTCACTTAGATCTGAGTATGAGCCTCCCTGTGAGGGGAAAGCTGTGTCCTGTCCACTTAAAAATCACGGCAATTTTTTCCCCTTCCTTTTCAGCAACAGAAAGCAACAGTTTCAGACCGACTTGGTGGATTTGGTCTTTGCGAATGTGCCACCATGCAGCATTCATATGTTGTGCGTCCTTTGTTTGCGCTGAGCATGTGTTTGTGTGACATTGCAGGGAGTTCGGCCGCTGGAAGGTGAACAGCTTGGCCGTGGAGAGACAAGAGAACAATGGCTTTTCCTTGCCACTGGACCCCGAATTCCTCCAGACCATTAGGCAGCTGGGCAGGAGGCCCAGTCTCGACACCATCACTGACAACATTATCAGAAAATACGGAACGCACTTCCTGCTCTCTGCTACACTGGGAGGTAAATAAAGTATATGAGCTGCGTTTCTCTCTGATTTTATTGACCTACCTGAACACCTGGGAGAAAAGAAGTGTTTAAAGGTGAGATTTGGGGCATCCAGGTGGCCGAGACCCAGGGCGAACATGATGCCCTTTTCCACAACAGGAACTCTTCCAGAAACCTTGTTACGACCTCAGGAACTTTACCAGTTTTACCATGAGGAAGCAGGGTCTAAAGGAGTTCCTGCAACTCTTGGAAATATTTGGTTAAAATGGCCCAATGTACAGTATATATTCAACCACAGTGTCCTAGATTGGGACCTTGTCACACCCCTCTTTCCCTGCTTGTTCATCCTTGTCGCTGTAGACCATCAGCTATCAAATGAGGGTGAGTTACCGTGAAAGAGTTATTGTTTAAAAAAGGTTAAATATCTAACAGTAAATCACATCTGAAGCTCTAAAGCTTCTAGCATGGCTCTCATAAAAGTAAAACTTCATTTAAATATTGACTCAGCTGTGACTGTGGGATTGTTTGTGGTTGCTGAAGCTCATATTCTCTGATTCAACATGTGAAATCTGTGTTTGGAGTTGTTTGACAAAAACGTCCGCGGATCCTCCGTTTCCATAACAATAGATGTAAGTTAGCCCGAGCACGGTAATGCGCAGTAAAGCTCCCATGGCTATCTGCTGCACAATCTCCTCCCAGCTCGTCTGCTGGCTCTTTTTCATCTCGTGTCTCTTGTGCAGAAACTCTCAAAGCCATGATGAATACCAGCGGTATTTAAAATAGATTAGGAAGACAATCCTGCACAGAATGTGGTGCAAACAAAAGGAAAGAAGTGCAACAGCTAAAGCATGGCCTAAAACAACCTACGGTACTACCTTTAGCCAGTGTTTGAAGGAGCTTTAGGTACCGTTTGCACACATCAATATATCTTAATTCTAACAATTATGCAATTCCTTGTTATAATTAATAATAATCATAATTATCTTGAACGTAGACTGAGTAAAGAAGCACAGTGCAAGATAATTAAGAATATGATACCGTCTAATTCTTGTAACTTCATTTGTATTGGAATCACCATGAAGCAATCAGATTATTTCTCAGGTTGTTAAAACGATTTCAGGACTCAATAATAGAATAAAGCCAGTTGTTTAAATTGAGATAATTCTTTTTTTTTTCTTCACACTATGGCGGAGACGCGTTAACCTTTTATCTATCCCCAGTGGTAATATACTGTATGTTAGTTCTAATGTCTCTCCAAATTAAAACCACATTCCCCATAACACCCAATGCTGTTAGAAAGGATTTTTCCATCGATCTTTCAGTCTCTCCAGCGTTTGTCAATACACTGTCCTCTGAAAGCTTGGGCTCTGTTTGTATTGAAAGACTTGTTCCATAAAGCATCTCAATTTGTGCACTATGCTAGAGCTGCAGACCTATCGCCACATCTGACACAATGCCGACCGCATTACAAAATGAGCAACGGGAGCTAAGTTTCTCGTCGGCTTTCCACCTTCAGAAGTGTTGTTTTTCTTGCCCATGTGATCGTACCATGAGCCTTACCACTTATGCCACTGAGAACATCATGTGTGTGTGCGTTCACACGGGACGGTTCGCTAATGAAGCCTCCGTACGTGCCTGCTTGTGTGTATTCACAGGGGAAGAGTCATTAATGATCTTTGTGGACAAGCGGAAGTTGAGTCGGACGTCTGAAGTGAGTGAATCCAATGGCACAGCTGTGACTCTGGAAGCTCTGCACCAGCTGGCTGCCTCCTACTTTATTGACCGGGAGAGCACCCTCCACAAGCTGCATCACATCCAGATCGCCTCCACTGCCATCAAGGTAAACACTTGCTTCTCTCTGGGCTTCTCTAGCAATAATAATCCAAAAATCCAAAAATAAATCAGATACTCTTCTGCCCTTTAAACGCCCTCATTGTTGGAGTTCATGATTTCAGCCATTTCATGAAGGCGTTGTTCAAATTAGATATTGTTTCAGTGGATAAACAGAATTATTGTATTTTGCAAAACATGGCAAGTCTTGTCTTGATTAGCTCACTCACTGAAGTATTAATTAAATCTTGGCCAGTGTGAAGCTTTCAAATGGAGACCCTGCAATCAGTATGTTTAGCTCATTTTAATGAGAAGAGCTGCTATTGCCGGCCAATAGAGGTCCGGTTTCTTTTTGTCTGTGGATCTGCTCTCCAGATGAATTCAGTATACCTTCAACCACAGCATTTGTACTTGCAGACATGACATAATTGAGTTATTGAGTTACTGACCTACATGAGTTTATATAAAAACAATACGACGATAGCAGCCCTGTTGAAAGCTATAACAGCAACAAGCTTTTGTTACTTGTTCTTGTTTTGTTTTTTTTTGTATTCAGTACAGTAGGTGGCAAAGGCTTTTGACCAGTACATGCAAAACTTTCTTGCTGTTTATGTGCTTATGTTTTTGAGACAATAATGGCACTTGTGCTCCCCTCTGGGCATACGTATTGGAACAAATTAAGACACTCTACAGTGGTCAGTACTTGCCAAGTGCTTACCACTTACTACCAATTACTGTATGCACTTTACGACCTATCAATGGGCCCTGGGTGGGCTACTCTGGCCTGCTTCAAATGCAGAATATCATTATGCTGCAGATTATTAAAGTGTATTTTAAAGCACATACTGCAATCTTCAGTCCTTGGTTGACAAAATTAGACCCTCGTTTTCAGAACGGCCCCTCTATATGGACTGATAAACTTCAGCTACTTTGATTACCATTTTTAATTAATGAACCCTTCATAGTCAATGCACTTTAAGAGCTCACCTAATGTTCTAGCCAAAAACCCAGTGGCAGCCATTTCACAGGTTACCTCCGGTTACTTCAGGAGCAGAACTTCCAATAAATACTTCCATGGTTCTTAAAGAGAAATGATCCAGAGCGAATGCCTTTGGTGAGGAAACCTCTTTATTACTTAATAGATTTATTTCACATTAGACCTAAAATCTGTCGGGCAAAATGTGTCCTACAGCAGTGGTTCAGATCAAGAACTCCTTTCCCCCGAGGTTCCACTCTTTATGCTCTCTTAGTTGCTCTTAGTAGTCTCTTAAATATCTTTGTTGGCAATAGAGGGTTTTGTCTCAAGATGTTTCTTGAGCTCACTAGGCACCATTGTCGCATTTTACAGTTTTGTTCCTGCCAAGGAGTCGTCCAAATTATCCGGCAAAGTGCGCCACTTGTCCATGCCCTCCAGAAAGACAAATCTGTTTTTCTTTCTGCTCACTACCAACAGCACGGCATTGTTTGTCAGTGCCTTCCAAAACCTTTACTTTAATCGCTGTCCGACTGCTTCCTTATCTGATGCTGTGATTTAGGCACAACTGCTACTTGGTTGGGGTTAGGGCAATATCATGACTTGGGTTAAAATGACTTTGTTAAGGTTAGAGGTTACAATAGTAACCACGTGGCAAAGGTTATGGAACGATTAACGCCATTATGGTTAAAAGAAACCAGCGTTGATTGTCGGTAGAAAACGGGGAAACAAACAGTGGTGTTTTGTTGACCCATTCATCCACCCCGACCTCCTCCATCTGTTCACTACATCTTTCTTTCTTCTCAACAGACAAGAGTCATAACTTATATGTCGGCTAAGGGGCTTTGTCAATTGTTCCCTCCAGATGGGATATTCTGGTGTGGCACAACTACCTTTCCCTATCTAAGATAACTTGTTTGCCAAATAGCTTCCATTGTACAGTCGGATTTAGTTGTTTTGGTCAACTCTGGTCTGTGTGACTTAGACCGTGTAGAGGACTGAGATGTGTCACCATTTCCTCAAGCTCTATTTATACTGTCAAATCTTTCTGTGAGTTGAGCTTTTGTTGTGTATTTAACAGCATCTTTCTTATAGTTGAATATAATTTTGATACTTTTCAAAACAAATTTTCAACATAAAAATGTATGTGGTGAAGCATTGCAGTACCATGTACAATATCGTACAATATCGTAATATATCGTACAATATCGTACAATATCGTACAATATCGTGACATGGCACCCCAGGGTGCCATGTCACGATATTTAGGAACGATTGACAAAGTACCAAATTGAAAGTGTTTGAGTTGCTGTTTAAGTCAAATTTTTTATTAAAAAAACTTCATACTGTATAAGCAAATAATCTGACTGATCTGATTTATTTAGCTGGCTGATTAAAAATACGCATTTTCCTTGCTAAGGTCACTGTATGCACATTTGAGTAGAGAATGAGAGTGAGAGTTCCACCAAGAGAAGTGATGAAGCTCTTTCATGTGTGCATTCACAGGCTGCAATATGGCCCAGCATGCGATGCATATCAAGATATGTTTATGATGTAAATATCATGCTAGATCTTTTACAATGACAATAAAATGCTTTGTTAAACATGAAAGTTTTACGTTAACCCTGGGAACAGCTTGTATGATGATGATAATTTGAAATCAAATTTCTCAGTCTTCATGAGCATGATGTAGGGGTGGACGATGGGGCCAAAATCGTCTGTCAAGTTATATGTAATTTTATAACACGGTACAGTGGTTGTTCTGTAAATTCAAATAATAAATGATTTAAAATCCCTAGCATGATGGCATCGTCACGCGACCGATGAAAGGTCACAGATTTTAAAGGTACCAATTTTAATTTATGGTAGTACTATTTGCCCTGTGAAAAAGCATTCATTTCCAAAACATGAGCCCTGTTTTCAGCTTTCTGACCATGCGTTTTTCAGATCATGAAATTGTTTTTTAAACCTTCTATTTAGCGTAAGAGAGAGAAGAATAAACACTGTCTTTAGTTTGTATTGAACAATGAAAGATTAACAATTTTGGAGATACACGGTTTCATTGTGCCTCACAGCAAGAGGGTTCTGGGTTCAAACCCCCCGGCCTTTCTGTGTGGAATTTGCATGTTCTCCCCGTGCCTGTGTGGGTTCTCTCCGGCTTCCTATCACCATCCAAGCACATGCAGGTTATGTTAATTGATTACCCTTAATTGCCTGTAGGTGTGACTGCTGAGTGGGAATGGTTGGTGAATGGCGACCAGTCAGTGGTGTACATGGTGTACCCTGCCTCTCGCCCAATGCTCTGAGGATAAACAGATATAGGTAATGGAAGGATGGATGGTTTCATTGTCAGTGACAAAAGCATTATGTATGTGGGACTAAAGCGAACACACATTTTTTTCTAAAATCCACGGTGATTCCAGGTATTCAGATTGCTTTGACCAACAGATTAAAATTAAATAAAACAAAAAAAAACCCCACAAAATGACAAAAAGGAAAAGCTGGGACTAGCACATGTTTGGGATTTGTAAATTGTAAAGCACTTTGTCTGTTGAAGTAGAGAAGCTGAAGATAAATTGAGTACAGGTGTTGGACAGTGTGCAGGATGTCTACAATGTTTGCTTAAACTTTGTGGCACGCAAGACCACTGGGTAACTTTGATTTCATGTTATAAAATAAATGTAAAAATACTAAAAAAATGGAAAATATTTTAATTCTTCCCTCCATTTCTCAGATTTTCAATTTCTCGAGTTACATTTGGAGTTTGAGCAACACAGGACTGATCTTACTTGCGCTATAATAGTCTGTTGTGCTCATAATTTCTTATTAATTTACATGCCTGGATGATAATGATTGGTGGAGTGGTATGTCACTCCTTACACCAGATAGAAAAACAAACATTAGGCAGTCTCTGAGACAGAACTCCACTGGCAAAGCAGAAACATCAGGGTCTCTTTCCCTCCCTTCTGATTGCGAAAAACCAAATTGCTTGCCTCTTTCTAAGCCGCAGCCCATTTTTCATTGACTTCCTTAGTACACTATACAGTCCATGAAAGATAAAACTGTACATTCTCTAAAGTGAATTGGCAGGAGGACGTAGAGCTGATTTGGCAGCCGCCATTGAACCAAAGTGCTGCTAAAAACCCCTCTGATTGAGATGAATATAGAAAGAGCCCTCTGGGGTACATTTGTTTGTGAGGCATTTTCAGGTGACTGATGTAATATATTCACGGCGTCAGCAGCCTTTAATTCTGAACGTGGGTTTTTACCTCACCCCAATGAAGACGGATGCCAAAACAAAGCTGCCTTTAAGAAGAAGAGCGCTGTTGCCCTGGTTTTAGGAGATAACATGTGGAAATGGTGGAAATGCCTGGCCTGAAGGCCTGGAAGACTGATTATTCTCCAGTGCTGCTGTGCTCAAAGACGGGAAACACGAGATAGGAGTGTTCGAAAGAACATCTCTGCTGTTACATGGCGTGATGAATCAGCCCTTCCATTTCACTAATTTCCTTTGAGAGCCTCTATCATTTGTCAAACATTTTGTGGTATGACTTAAGGCGTCATACGCGACCGAGCAGAGGACATGAGACGAGGACAGACGGGCCTTATTTAGCAGGCCTTTTAGCCAAGGATCAAGGTGCGGCAGGTACACAGGAAGCGCATATCTTTTGATTTTGCAACCCAGGCTCCTCCGAATTGAAGATTCATTAAACTAAAGCTGGGAGGAGAAACATCATTGACGGGGAGGAGAAACGATAAGCAACGTTTGACCCAATTTGCTGCGAGTGTTCAGTCAGTCATGCGGAGTTACGCTTCATTTGTTGGGGGGTGGAGGCGAACACAAGTACGACTCGAACTTATGGCTGCTGAGGAACAGTTGCAGGGAACACGGCTCCCTGAGTTTGGGCAGGTTTTGATGGCAGCATAAACAAAAGAAAACCAAATAAAGAAAAACAAACCCAAAGCACTCTGTCCTCTGTTATCACAAGTGGGATGAATAATTCATTTTCTTTTTTGGCATCTTCGCTGTCCAAGAAAGGAAGATAAATGTCCTTTTGTCTCGTCACCATGCCTCCAACCCACTAACCTTCAACAACATCTACAGGCTTAAGTCTCGTCTGTGAGCTCCGATGTCAAGATCATTTTTTAAGAATTTCTCTCAGCTGTTTCGCGTCAATCTACAGCCGCGTCCAGAGCAAAAATAAATACACATTATCTAATTTGCTCTCTTGGCCCCTTTACAAGTGAGTGGTACTTGCTACAAAAGAGCGTAGCTTAGACACTCAGTCAACATAACACCACATACTTCCCGAACTTTCTTTCCTATTCTAGGCCACATAATAATCTAATTCTGATGCCACTTTCTTCCTCTTCCCCTTTTTTTTTGTGCTTATAGTTTATAAGCTTATCCCTCGCTGGTTGGCGTTAGAGTCTAAGCCAGTGCAACAAAGTGGTTGTAAAACATGCATTGAAGTCCTCAAAGACTGAATGAACAGGCGTTAACGGATCCCAGATGCAAATGTGGATTCTCACATCTACTATGGCGTGATTAAGTGAATGAAATTCTCAAAGGTGCAGCGAATGAGGCAATTTTGAAGTGAGTGATGATTTTCATGAAACATTAATGCTGTCTTGTACTTTTATTTTTTCCCTTCCCAGCGAGCAGAAAGTGCAGCCATTTAAAGTCCATTGTTGCTCAGTCTGACAACACGCGCTCACTAAGTGACATTTTATGCTGTTTTTTTGTGGAATTATTCATATGAGGGATTCTCAACAGTGATGAATCTTCATCAGTAATAATGCTCTTGCCTAACTGGTCTTATAATAATATTAAAGCTTTAGATATTTAAATAATGGATGTGCCTCAGAGCCATCTGTATCAGTGGACCATGTTAACGGGCTAAGTGGTGTGTTGCCCTGCTGGGGCCTCACACCAATAACACAGAGGCTATCATCCATCTATATAGTGTGCAAGACGAGGCATAATCTGATTTAGATAATACAGGTATTTTAATAGCCACCGTAGCATCATTTCCTTTTATCATCTTCATTTAATTCAATTTAGAAGCTCTAAATATTCAGCTCCAGCTTCTCAATGAAATCAGATCTTGTAAAGTGGTGACTCCCAGCTTAGTCAAGTTGGGAGAGAAAAGAAAAATTAATTGTATTACTTTATGATATATTTTTAATTTCTTATTGATGAAATTGATTAATTGATAGTCTTGCTGTGTTATTTTCTAAGACTTGCTTTTGCAACAACACTATTATCTCCCACTCTTGTTGCAAAGAAAGCACATTTAAACTTGACTTATTGTGTGTTTCTACGTATGTGTGGGTGTGTGACCTCCCTTGTAGGAGACACCGGGCCCGACAATATCTCTCCCCTCCGCTCTGGAAAGTGAGTGAAACTAGCAGCTGTGCGGTGTTCGGTCCAGTTGAAGGTGCCAAATGCTGGCTCTGGCTCTGGCTCTCACCTGCTCCAAAAGCTGAGACATCCTGAGCCACTGCACTTGTGCGTGGTTTTGTCTGAGGGTGGAACTATGTCGGTGAAAGCGTTGCTCTGCCTGCTGCCAGACAGCGTGCTCAGGGAAGCGCTGCTGCTTGGAAAGTTGACAGAGTGTAATATGAAGGTAAAAGGATGCCTTCAGGACACACTTGGGAATGTTTGCTTGCCGCTTGAACATGCAGGCTGGTGACAATTAAAGGGAAAACCTGAATAAACGAGTGGAGAAATATAACAGATACTAGATGCGTCCACACAGTGCATGAGAGCTTAGCGAATGCTTTGATGAAAACGATGTGATTTATGTGCGATGGCATCCGCAGTCAGCAGCTCTCAACTCAGTTAAGCACTTATGGGAGACTTTAGACGCATGTGGCAGGGCCCGTGTCCACGATTAGTTTTCCTTTTCTGGCAGAAAAGCACTGGCAGGGTGCTGGGCCCAAATTTCCACGTAGCGTTGAAGGAAAAAATGCATCACGTGGGCAACAACAAAGTTACACTGCACAGGGTGCTGTGGCGGACCAAGGGGCGTGGCCGACGCCTCAACCGTCGCCTGGCAACAAGGGAGAAGCCGACTGGGACAAGTGGTGGCAGGTGTGTTCACCTGGGAGTGGACACACCTGCCTCGCATCACTCCCTAACGAGGGGCAGCTTAAAAGCACCCGGACCGAAGCGATCGGGGCAGAGAAGAGGCGGAAGGATAGGAGAGAGCAACACGTACAACATTATCAGAGAGAATAAAGAGCATTTAAAAGTGATTGAGTGGTGCCTGGCGTGTCTTGCGTCCACGAGGGTCACCCCCCTCAGCGTGGAAGTTTACAGTGCTAAAAGCATTCGCCTGCAACAGTCTGCGTCCGGCCGATCTGCTGCAGGTGGGCTTTTCTGCGTCTCGTATAGTAAAGCTCAGCCAGAACTAGTGACGAGCCCCATCTGATATATGATTGGTTGTCTGAGAAAATGCACCAGTGAAGACCAGGCCTGTCAACGCTCTTGTTTTTCCCGGGATTCTCCAATATTTATCTTTCTGTCCCGTTGTCCTCCCATTTAAATATTTTCCCGTAAATCTCCCGTGTTCTTAACCTTTGTTAAAATAATAATAATAATGATAATAGGCCCAGTTAAAAAAACAAGTTGGCAGTGCTTCCTTCCAGTACAGCAGCTGGCAGTATGTAGAACATTAGCTGTAACATGATCCGCCAGTAAACCCAGAGAAGAAGAAGACAGACTGAGAAATAAGGATGATGGTGAACGGGAGAGGGATGGAGATGCAGTTGTACCTGCCACAAAAGCTAAAACTATGCATATACTTAGCCAAATGGGAGGAGACCATCCCTTATTTAATGAAAAGCAAAGTCTTCACTGACTACATTTGTGACGGGAAACGTTTCGGAGGCAGATCAAGTGACCGAAGCTGAGGTGAAGATGTCGATGCTTTAGTGCCAGTGATAATGTGGCCTTCAGCTTTTGCGACAGTTTCAACCGTAGTGTAGCAACTGTCACAATGAAATGAATGCATAATGTGTACATGTCTCATTCAAGTAACACATACTGTAAATAAACAGGTATGCACTGATTGCGTATATATATATATATATATATATATATGTATATATGTGTTTTCATTTACATGGTAGGGGTTGGGTGGTGGGAGCCGCCAGAAAACCTCCCTTATTTTAAAATTCCAGAGTTGACAGGCATGGTGATGACACCAGCGATTTTCTGAAAAGTTCAGAGGTTCTCAACTAGAAGTGCTCGGAGCGGCCGCACAAAGGAGGCGGCGGGCTCAGACAAAAGTGCATTGTCTCTACGCTCACTCCTCATTGGGGGACAAAAAAAGACGCTGGTGCAGAGAAGAAACCGTTGTGTGGACACAAGGCATTAGACAGCTCTCCACCACAAAGATGGAAACTAAATGAGAGAATATTGTTGGGAAGAATGGTATTCATCCTTCTAATAACGTTTCAGAGACTTGGTGACTTGGCACTGAAGCTCGTGGTGATCAAACCTCACTAGGATACTTCACCCAATCACCCATCTGTAGTTGACTTGCTGGCTGTTACACTCTATTTTATAGGCCTACATGTGGCTTCATACTGATGGAGCTTTTTCTTGGCTTGCCAGCTTAAAAGCTCGCTGGTTCACAGATTCTGCGCACAATGGTGATTGGCAGCTTAATGAAAAACAGGCATTAGCTTTTGTAGGATTTGGATGTATAATTAGAGCATGCATTTTTTTTTTGGAACAAGTTTATGTTTTGCTGCTATGCCACCATGGTCACGCCAGCATGGAGGATATCGCTGAACAGTTTTAGCCATATCAGTCAGCCCAAATGACATTAAGAAACAAAAAAGAATTTTTGGACTCTAGAAGATGCACAAGGAATGTTTTCAGGATTAATATATTCTAAAGGAGTAAAGACATCAAGAGGGGAGGCCTGCAGGGCAAAGTGATAAGAAAAACAAGTCACGTACGCAGCATGTTGAAGCATCACAAACTGCTTATTCGAGGAAAACCTTTAAGTGCAATTAAATGTTCCATTAAATGCAGCTGTTATTCCAACACAGTCAGCACAATTATCTTGTACTCAATTATGGCACATTAATAATTCCCCCACCAACCGATACATGTCATTAACATATCACATTTTTGGAATCACTTGTGTGGGGTTTTTTCTCGCTTTTAGCAAAAAAGAAATGCCCCATGACCTGTCTTGAAAGTAGCAAAATACACAAAAAAGGATTTTTCTCTTTGGTGGTTGATTTCTAATAGAGAAGGCAGACTGTACGCACATGTGCTCTGCTCCGCTGGGTTCTTTTTGCAGATGGTCTCATTTCTATGCATAGAAAAGCCATCTTTGGATTTGCATTTGGTCAGTTTTCCCCTTTTAGAGATGGACATCTGTCTGTGTTAGAAATGAATCTGCCGATCCCTACGGAGGCCACTTGGATTTTAATTAATTGTGTTAGTGCATCAATAATAAAAATGAAGAATGGAAGTCAGTTACTCCTCCTCTGCCACGCTCTCTCTATCACCACCTGACTGTCCTTGATGATACCTTTTTGTTTTCAAAAGACTATATTTAAGTCACTGCAACTTGACTGAGTTCCTAAGTATTTTTATAGGAGGAGACTGAAAGACACACTGGACGTACTGTTTATCGTACATGCAGAGCTCCCAGCTTTTATTCATCTTCATGTCTCTCTGTATTTAGTTTTCTCATTGACCTTAGCTGTCAAAAGTAGACAACTTTTCTGCCAACAGCGGCAAAAGTCTTCCTTTCCCTCCTGGCTGGGTGCTGTCATTAATCTAGCAAGGAGATGTTGTTAGTTATATTGGACCTTTGGGGAAATATTCAAAGAAGACACCGTCATGGTGTTTGGCAATAATTCGCAAGTGACAGCAAAGAAGATGGATTTCCCTTCAGCATGGCAGTTTATCTTTGCTGCCCATGGAGCCTGGATATATGTGTGCTCTAAATCAGGCTTTTGTCAAGGATGATTGAGCTGAGATTGCGAACAATCACACCGTGAGCTCCAAAGGAGAGGAGAGATTTGACAGTGTTGTTTTTACTGTATGCGTCGGTGTCTTATCAGCGCAAATCTGGCGCTACGTCTTTGAGCCTTGGATATACATAGTTGCGTCTTTCAAGACTTGCGGCAGAAGTTGTGAGATCTTCTCCTGGAATGTATTCTGTTTTTGACTTAACTTTTGTTTCTTGCTTCCTAGTTATAACTTTGAGATTTGCACTCAAAATTTTTAAAGTCCCCCCCCCCCCCCCATTGTATTGATACAGCATGTGTATCGTCACTGTGCCGTGAAAACGAACGTCTCCGACCTGATTTTTTTTTTTGCCAACTCTTTCACTCACCAGTTTTACCTTTGCACTTTTTGCCGTGAGTGATAGCAGATATTTGCTGCTCTTAATTCTGTTTTTGCCAGTTTATGTCACATGTTTTATCTGATCACACTTGGGTGCTGTGAAACCTTCAGCAGCAGCAGCAGCTTAACAAAAAAAGGCTTTTGTCCAAGAGAGAGTCTCTTCTCCAAATGTTTTCATATTCACACATAAAGTCTTGTGTGTGGTGGTTTTCATGCGGCAGAGCACGAGTTCACCTAACATCATAAGCCCATGAGATGTTTTACTCTGCAGCTATGGAGTGGAATAGCGCTGTGAGAGTAATTACCCGAATTTGCATGACATGGAGTCCAGAAACTACTTTTTTTTTCGACACAACCCAGATCACTTTTCCAGTGCAAAGTTTTAACACCACTATGTCAAAACGGGGCCCTTCAAATGATCATCCTGTGAAAATAACCTGCCTTTTTATCTAGAATAACTAATAGCGACTGAGATTGGCTCAATGGTCACCTCATTCAATGTTCAAGAGGAATACTATAATCTGTCTGCTGCACATGCTTGCACGCTGTCGGTCAGTGTGTGTGTGTGTGTTAAAATGTCTTTGTCTGCAATGTGCCTTAATGTATCAGTCTCTGATTCGTTTTGCCAGCTGAGTATAGCCTAATGGCTGCAGAAAATTGAAGCAGTCTCCATAGAAATAGTAGAAGTTTTGTCTTGCTTTCTTTCTGCGGTTGTATTCAGTCAACCCGCATATTGAATCACGACATTTTAATTTAGAATAAATGTAAATACAGAATTTGTTTTGGCGTTAAGCCAGCAGAGAATGAGGCAGTGAGTTTTAATAGACCACCCAACCCAAGGTAATAGAAATAAACACATTCAGCTCGAGTGGAGCTGCGCATCAGTTATCTGCCTGAACAGCTTCAAAAGCTTCATTTGTCCCAGAGAATAATTTCCCTCACGCAGGAGGTGCTTTTATTAAAAACAGGATGAAGACGGGTTCGCTCTGCTTGTTCGTTCGTGAGTAAATACAAGCAAGCAGCAGACGCAATACAGGAAACATTCAAGAAACATGAGCCAGACAGAGTTGTCAGAATGTGCGTCCTACTCCTACACGGTTGAACCTGTTCTGAGTCAATTAACCTGACTTAGAATCTCCGCCTGCAGCCAGTGCTTTCAATGCGCCCACTCATGACAGACCAGCTTTTTGTGGATTGAAGCTGACCAGTGTGACTTTGATATAAACCCTTAAAAACAGGAAAAGTTCTCATTGCTAATTATGTACACATAGCTGTTGTGAGACAGATTGTCAGATATACAGAAATGCCGTACTGACGCATGGAGTGCGAATGAGGCGGCCGTATCTTCTGTAGACTGGCTGGTGGATGACCCTCTCCCAGCGCCAAACCAGCAACTTCTGCCAACTTGTTTGGCGCCTCACTTCATGTCACTGAGCCGTTTCCTAGATTTGTACAAGAGTTCTCCTGGGACAAGAGAAACTTGTGCTAACCAAATGTGTTGTCTACCCTGAAGCGGCAGTAATTCAGCATCCGCCGACCCTCAGTAGCTCACTCGGGGTGTCATATATTCTCTCATGGAGACTTTACACCTCCCGCGCAGCCACGTCAGCATCCTCTTGGAGAGGTGTTTGTGGTGAAACCTTCTCCACAACTGTTCTCTCTGTCATCAAATTGTCTGACTGCCGTTGTGCGAACTACACTCTTGCAAGGGGAATGAAAAAACATGACTTGATTGCTCATGATTGAAGTAATCACACATACTGACAATGACAATCCCATTTTAGGTCCATTTTTAAAACACAGGTGCACCAAAATTGCCAAAAAGAAATACACCTTTTGACAGAGCTTTACATCTAAAAAAGACAGCATTTCAGCCACCATTTAGTTTTGCGCGAGGAAGTTGCAACCACAATAACCCTGAAATGTACCAGAAGCTACTGGCGATGATAGATAACAACACTCAATGATGTTGAGCATGAAAGGACATTGAAATCTTTGTACAACAAAGGAATAAAGATGAATTAATGAGCTTTTTGATAGATTAAAAGCAACAATTATGCATTGATTTTGAAGTTTTTGTTTATTGTTGTGTCTCTGTAGGAGCCTGATTCCAGTTCCAGTCGTAACTAACATAGCTAACATTTCAGAAAGAACACCTGTGTAAATTTGATTAGATGATTTTCAGTTCTTCAAAGTCAAGTTGGAGATCGATATGTCTCTGGGGGTGACAATGTAAGTCTGTTGGTTGGTCCACCACTTTGGTCCACTCTGAAATATCTCACCAAATATTGGATGCATTGCCATGATTGTTTTGTGCAAATATTCATCCGCAGAGGTTGAATCCCCTGAACATTTCTCTAGTGCCACCATAAGGTATGCCTGTTTGTGGTTTTTAGTTGAGATTTCTCAGAAACTATTCAATAATGTCTCTGAAATGCAACCACTGTGGTGATGCCCTGACTTTTCATTTGGCGCCATCATAAAAAGGTAAACATTTCAATTTGTTCAAGCAGAAGGTTTTTGTTTAACCAGAAACGGACGTCTGGCTCAAGGAGAAGACTCGCTCTGACATCTTGCGAGATGGTGGGTTTTTGCAGGAAGACGACGGTGTTTGCGGTTAAACAAAAAAGGATGTTACTCTTTAACAAAAAGGTCTGTCTCTGTAGGGATCCTTCCCGTAATGCTGTCAGACACTTTGAATAACAGTCTGACCCTGTCGGCGGCAAGAAAACAAGCACATTTAGTGGACGTACTTTGACGGGCGCAGTTGCCCTTCAAGGATTGCTTTGCAGCCTGTTTTGCAGCTGCCAAAACCTTAGGTAGCTATTAGTCATTTAGATCCCAAAATATGTAAAAATCAGTTCAGTTGTATAATGTTTAGAGATGTACGCGTTTAAGCCACGTTAGAAGAACGGCTCCGCAATTGACAGATGATTTTGTATTTCCAATCCTCTCATCAAATTCCAGTGAATATGTAGTTCTGTAACAATATTGCATAACTCATGTAAAAGTTTGCACCAAGCAATTACAAGAATCCTCAGGTGTGTGCATAATTGAATAGGACATGCTTACACTCGCGCCACAATGGAATTTAGCATCTAATGGGTGTCAGTGGGCATTGTAATGGGTAAACACAGTGTAGAGATGAATTTGACAGATGACACCACAACTTACCCATTACGCTTTACTCCAGGGATCCTTATCACAACTCAATTTCCAGCCCACTAGCTCACCAAAGACATTCTCCTAAATGTGATTTGCACAGTGGAGAAGTCTAAATAATGCATAATATATTTTGTGTTTCCCAGAAGAGGAGATAGTGAAGGGAAAAGACGGTTGTTAATCTTATTCTGTGTGACATTTAGTCACGTGGTCTCTTTTCCTCTTGCTTTCTCTTCCCTCTACCTCTCCCTCCCTCTGTCTGTATATTTAATGCCATTAGTGGAGTTTATTTCTCAGTATGGATTATTGTTATGTGCCTCTGTTCCCCTCCCTTTAGGTGACCGAAACAAGGACGGGCCCTCTCGGATGTAGTAACTATGACAACCTCGACTCTGTCAGCTCCGTTTTGGTTCAGAGCCCTGAAAACAAGATTCATTTGCAAGGTTGGTCATCCATAATTGAACTCCCCCAATTTCTGATGGAATTGTCACAGTGTCTGTTCCCTGGCACGCTCATAACTGCAGCATGAGAGTGTCAGAACAAATTTAGCTTCAATCACTCTTTCTGGGGTTTTTTTGCCATGTATGCTTGCAGAGTTCTGAAGTGAATCCCAGCCAGTAATGATTAAGAACAAAAGTAGCAGAACTGTGCAGTAAAATAAAACTTTAAGTGAATATCGGTATATTGCATGTGACACCGAGCATATCATCAGGCGTGGCAAAAAAAAGCCAGAGTAAATGTGTGCCGGCCTTCAGTGATTTACAGATCTAGCCATCTAAAGACATTTTCTATAATACGAGCTCCCTCTTCATTCATCCATGTGATATGTTTATGTCCTGTTTTTGTCCTTGCCTCAGGCCTTCAGGCCATACTGCCGGAGTACCTGAGGGGCAGTTTTGTGCAGGCAGCTCTCAGTTACATCGGCTGTAATGAGGAGGGCCAGTTTGTGTGCCGGAACAATGACTGCTGGTGCCAGTGCGCCGTGGACTACCCGCAGTGTAATTGCCCCGAGGTGCATCTGAGGGCCATGGAAGCCAGTTTGCAGAAGATCCGAGATTCCTGGAACATGGCCAACCAAGACTTTGAGGAGTCAGGTCAGTGTTCCCCCCTCCCCGACTCATTCAACAGCCGTGGCCCTCCCACTGACAGCAATTTAGGCCCTATTGTTAGGGGAGCCGATGGGCAAAGAAAACATAGGCGGAAAAGGTAATGAAAAAAAGGGAAAATTGCATCGTGCCCATGTAATGGGAATTCATTAGTACTCAGAGGAGCAGTTTTTAAAGCAGCATCTTGCAAAATTGTACAAAAACAACAGAGAGGAGCATCTTGTTGCCTATTAACTGAAATTACTTAGATTTGATGGATTTTCCCAAAGTGTTAGGTGTGGTCATGCCAATAAACTCTTATGATGAAAGCACTTTTACACTCTCTTGACTTTGTTAGATTTTGGTTGAAACACCATCACAAAAAATGTAGCGCTTGACAAATGAAAGAATCCCGCGAATCCAATACCACCATGACGCAGTCGTGCTTATTGATTGACAACATGTCCCTCAGTGGCGTAATGCAGCCAGAGATATCGAAGTCATAGCTGACTCAGTAGAAACGGCGTTGAAAAACCTCTAACAGTTCTTCAAGGCTACTAGCCCTCTTCTTTGGCATTCAGACAACTACCTTTAGCTGCCGTTTGAGCCTGTCTACAAAAATTGCACGGTGCAAATCTGAATGTCCAGAAAATGAAAGGGCAGCATTTACAGTATACAGGTAATACAGGTCAACAGTGATTCGGTTAAATGAAGGCGTGCCGGTACCGTGGGAGTGCAGCTGCTGTAATCTGTTAGCAGCCTGTGATGTAATACTTCGCCGCTCAGTTGTTTCCAGTTAGATCAATTAACTTTTATTTAATGTCAACTGGCTAACACGGCAATAACGGGCCCGTTGGCTATCAGCTAACCATTGCGCCCACTTGGGGTGAGTCTGAGAAAAGCGTTTGGGCAAGCTTTGAAAGAAGCTTTTTGCGAGGTGATCTGATTAATAAATAAGCCCGCTGTCTGGTGCACCCTCACTGTGCAGCACGCATTTTGCCAAACGCTCCAACGTAGCTCTGTTTCTGTGGCGCCATCGTTACTGAGTGGCATCCACAGGCTCCGAGGGCATCGAGCTCTTTCAGTCATTTCCAGCCCTGCCTTAAGCTGTTCTTTGTGCACCTTGCCGGCTGAGTGTGTTATTACTGGCTACATGCCTCTGTACTAAGGGCAACTTGATTAGCACACAGCTGGCGATAACTTAAGCAGCAAGGTGCCCTGAAAGCTACAGTTGCTGTGCTGTATTTAATAAAGAAAATAACCAAGTAAGTTCCCTTGAAACCCCCAGGGATTCACTTGTTTATTTGATCTAATACAGAGCAACACCAGCAGCAGAGCAGAGCGATTAATAATCATGACTCTGGTTGTTAAATGAGGCTTTTCCAGTCAGCTGACATGATTTGCTTCGACCATGCACTGAGTGTGATATGCTTTAATTAGGAAGCTATTTATATTCTATAGCTGGATCTGTATCTTAATTCTTAAAAGATGTAGGAAGTTTCATGGCTGCTTTATACAGTTGCCTGGTGATATTCAGATTTGAGTGAGACAACTAATAGAGTCATATTCATCATATTATATTGAAATACACAGTGGACTAGAGGAATCCAAGAGGTCTCTGTCAAACTGCGTTTCAATATTCTGCATTTGTTGTCAAATTAATTGAATATTTGCTTCGAATTAACCCCGCTACTAAGACACATCATTTATTAATTGTAACCTCATAATTTAGCAATTTAAGAAGAATCTGCCAAATAAGACTCACGATATACATCATTACCCTCCACCTCCACCACCACCACCCATGAATGGTATTTTTAATTATACCCAGACAGTGTCTGCACCACGCCTCCAAATCTGACAGTGGCTTCTATTTTTAAAATCACACAAAAGGGGAACTGTTCTTACTTCTCCTGGGTTCAGTGGATGACAAGATAATAATGGTGGGTAGAGAGTGGGTTTCCAGGGATGAGGTATCGTTGTCTTGGTGATAAAATAAAAGTCTAGTTCAGCAGCTACTTGCAGATTCCACCTTCCCCAGGAAGCTCGACACTTTGATCTTGTGTTGTCACTGTTTCGTGTACTGTATTCAATTATTAAATATGTTCTTCTGAGCCGAAAATAGTCAAAGAAGTACACACAGTCAGTCTACAATGATCATATGATACAACCAAAAAAGAAAAAATGGCGGAAACCCTCATAAACCATACCATGTCTATTTAAAATACCCTGATGAGGCACTTTTTAAAAGCACTTTTTAAGCCGTTTATGTAATATGGAAGCGTCACCCACCTGGTGGTGGGGGGGGGTTGCTGCAGCCCCCTCAGCACCTCTCCTTCGCGCGGCTGTCTGGGAGTGACGTGTCTGTGTGGAATCTCCTCGCACCAGCTGTGACTTACGTGCGTGGCGCATCAATCAACGGTGTCGGTGAAAACTTTTGCCACGGGCGAGCGTTGCGCCGCAGAACCCCCACCCCTTTGCGACAGGACTGTTGCTGAGCCTCTTTTAAAAAAATGAAAGTATACTGCATATTCATGACCCACTTTTTAAAGATATTTACATCTTCAGTAGAAATGAAGGGACCCGGGGATTTAGTGCCGCCGACAGGCTGCAGGAAAGATGGAAAGCTTTGCTTTTCATGACTTCTGCTTTAACGTCCTTTTTGTATAATGTGATACAAGTGAATATGTCAGAAGGTAACATCTTTACTTAACATGCGTGTTCAACTGAACAAACGTGGACGCTGCACCGTGTAGTGTCTCTCGTCCTCAGGAGGATGTCGCTCATTTTAAAATGTAGGCCAAGGAAACGACCCCCAAATACCCTTTTAATATATTTTACTACAAGCTGTTTAATCAACTTATTAATTTCACAGGGACATGTAATACACCTTGCATAATCACCAGGAAGGCCATTGACACTTAATTGGTTTTCTAATCAGATGCTGTATTATCAACATAACGTTAACCAATTACAAGCCATTTTTTCATCCGTGTTTCACTTGCATCGATTTTCCATACAGCCATTGGTGATGACAATATTGTTCTTGAATGCCTTGGAAACGCAATCTTTTTGCTGTGTATTGTGAGTGCAGCAGGCAGCAGCTCTGAAGGGCTGACAGATATTATCCTATGTGTCCATAATATTTTCCCACAGACGGACCCGCTGTATTAGCCCTGGAAAAGCTATTGGCTGTTCATTAATGGAAGAAAAATAAATAAATTCTTACGCCAACCCTGTATTTAGCTCTGCCTTTTCCTATTTGCATATGCGTCAAACAATATCTCTTCCAGTTTGCCCTGCGGCGGTTGAGCCCATGTGGCCTCTGCAAAGTGATTCTCTCATTTGGCCTGACTGAATTATCCAAATATAGTTGGAAGGATGTGAAAGAGTTAGTTTGGCCTGTGTTGGATGAAGAAACACGTGTTCAACTCCCGTTTTGCATCTCTCCCCGTCCTCCAGATGAGTTCCAGAACTTCGTTCGAAGGCTCCCCACGTTCTACGCCCTGAACACGTCCGCCATCCAGTACTTCTGGAAGATGGAGCCGACTATTCACCAACGCTACAAACAGCTGGAGCTCAGCAACCAGCAGCTCCTGGGCAAAGCGCGACGAATCGTCAACAAGCTTTTCACCCTCAGCAAGAGGTGTCGAACTTGGCCCAAAATTATTATGCTGAGGGAGAGGTAAGAAGCTGATAAGTATTCCTGCTGACCTTTCTGTTGATACGGATGTGGAAGTGTGTGTGTGTGTGTGTGCGCATTTCTGTGTGTGGTTGTGTATGTGTGAAAATAAAATAAATTTCCAAAGCCTGCAGCCACATCACAAGTCCTTTCAAGCAAGCTGTGAAAGGCAGTGCTCATTTATTTTCTCCAGCCAGCTCTATGTGCAGCACTTTGTTATCCCCCCCCCAACTAGCCTTTATGCTAATAATACACACAATATATAAGCGCTTTGATATTCAACTGAGGTCCTCCTGAAGTGAGCTATAGTGTCACACCTGATGACTTAGCTGCAGTCCCAGTCCAGGTCT
The DNA here is from genome assembly GCA_036023855.1 of Gadopsis marmoratus. NCBI lineage: Eukaryota > Metazoa > Chordata > Actinopteri > Centrarchiformes > Percichthyidae > Gadopsis > Gadopsis marmoratus. Next base: position 65,934 of record JAVQJF010121050.1, read on the forward strand.
CCTTTACATCCAGGAAATCAAAGCTATCCTCCTGTGAAATTAAAGTTTGCAGTGTTTTAAAAGGAATATGCTAAGTCTGGGAGATTTTCCCGTTGGTTAACTATAGCCCGTGATGAAAAAAATGCAGACAAAAAATCTTTTCTCTGCCTCCTCTGTAGATCATTCCATCTATTTTTGTGTGTTTCTCAAAGAAAGTCAGCCATACAGTCTGCCGACTCCAAGCTTATGAAAGGAAATGTGATTAAGTCAGTACTGCCGATGCAGCCAGGTTTTTTTTAGGAGCTATTTCAGGTGAGGAACCAAATATTCATCCTCTGCGATGTGAGTTTTCTGCAGTCTCCCATCGCCTGTTACGTCCTGTTAAATAAGGGAAGCTGATCCCTGTTCATTCAAACGGTATGTTATTCTTGGAACCAGCATTTTACCAATCGCCTAGAAAATCTCATCAGACCATCCATACATACACGCACAAGATGCATTGTTAACCTCAGAGCTTCTACAACCTCAAATGTTTTGCTTTTAGAGAGGTGTTCAACATAGCAGATGCAACGGTTTTAGCCCAGCGCACCGTAGCCAGTGACCTACAGAGTTGGTGCACAGTTTTATGGGATATTTACTAGGAATTTTGTCTTTTTTGGGGGGCGCTAAACAGCCAAATTAATTTATCCTTATTTGCTAATAGAATGCACCAGAGCTGGACTGGCCATCTGGCAGACTGGGCATCTTCCCAGTGGGCCGACGTGCCTTTTGGGCCCACAAAGCAGTTAGATCAGCCCATTGTTTGTTTTCTTAATTGACGCGGCGCTCGACCCGATCTTCATCTCATGAGTATTTTCCTAAGGCTGTGTTATTATTGAGTTAAAAGGGTTAAAAAGTGGTATTTCACGATTACATCGGGATAGTCTGTTCCTAATTTTCTTCTTCGCTCCGTGTTGACAGTGCGGCCACTGCGAGGTCACTGTGAGTTCACGGCATGTTTAGTTCTTTACGGAGCTACAGCCCTGTGCATCACCTGTAAAGGCTTTGTAAGCATTATAATCAGACAGGACATGGTTTTTTTTTTCAGTGAGAGGTGTCTTCTTCCAGTTGTTTTCTATAGGCGGGAAGCGCACCGTCCATGTGACCTGGGTGCCTCGCGCTTTAGACGCCATTTGTCTTTATTTTTTTTCATTTTCCAGTCAGATGATTAGAGAGGTGGGCCTTCTGTGGTAGTTAGATCTGTGAGTTTACTTCACAGCAAAATCACAGCCAGGCTGGCGATTCGGGGGTTGCCTAGCAGCAGCAGCAGCAGCAACAACAACAACAACAACAACAACAGCAGCAGCAAAACAAAAAAAATAAATGTAGCAAGCGGCTCTTTTTTTTTTTTTTAAATTGTAGGCTTCAACAAAAACGGCAGTGCGGCGCTCCTCGCGTTCTGCAATCTGCATTCCTCTTGCGGAATGAATACACTCTTACAGATCCGAAAGTGTCTTCAACCAGTATGTCAGGTTCAGCAAAACAGTGTCAAAACAGTCCGGCATGAGACCCTGCTTAGCTGTACTTTATGCAATCAGGTGAATTGTGGCTGGGCTCATTTACATTCGTAATTTTGACTAACCCTAACCCTAACCCTTGACGCAACAAAGAGCTCACAAAGTATATAAAAATGAAATGAAATCAGATGATGAAATAACAAGTGACTTGTTGTTTATATGCAGAGCTGAGTCCATAAGCAGAACACATCCACATGTGCAGCACTGTGTGTACTGAATCTAATATTCACCATTTTCCCACACTCAACGCCGCAATAATGAAATATAGTGAGAGTGATGAAAGTAAATACTTAACATGGATATTTTGGATCCTTCTGTGATGTATCCTGGCGCTCTTTAAAGATCTACGGAAGAGTCTGTTGCTTAATCTTAAGAGGGTCGAACGCCAAGGAGTTAGAACAAAAAATTGTAATCCCTCTCTCAATTGAAAAAATCTTTTATTAGTGGGATATAATTTATACATTTTGCATTTAGAAAATCCACCCAAAAAAAGCCAAGAGAATTGCAAGCCTCTATTCTTCAGCGTCTGTCCATATTGCCTGACCGGGTTCATGGAGGATTTCTTTTTTTCCTTTCTATCAAAGAAATTCGTGCATCTCTGCAGCCATTATGTACTGACGCATCGTGGTCTGTCAGGAAAAGCAGCGATGGTGCCGGATAAAACAACTGATGCACTGTCTTTTTTTGTTTGTTTTTTTTTGCGGTTCACCAAGTAGATAAATAGATTGCGTTTAATGGAAAAAATGTTCTGTGGACAAAACAAAGTTTTGCTCGCTAGTGAAAGTGGCAGAAGAAGACAGTTTGTGTGTGGCATTGATCTGTGTGAAATGGGCCGACAGAAAGTGAACAGATTGCAGAGTGAACCCCCGGCTTCTCTTTGGCCTGCACTGCACACTGCGTCTCCATGACAGTTTACATGTCCTGCTGACACAAGGCGCTTTATGAGGGCGCCACAGCTTCCACCTCCCTTGCTGTGCACAGCCTCCACTCTGGAGGTGAGATATGCACAACTGACTCTAACTGATGAGTTTCAGAGACGCAAAGACTGTTAATGCATTATATCCACTGTCTTTTGACAAAATGTCACCAGATTTGAAATGTGATGGTTTGAGAAAATGTCCTGTTTCTCCTTTCCATTTTCCTCCACATCGCACTCGGCTGCACACAACAACTGCTGTACACTCAGTGTCATGTCGGAATACTGTAGCTCTTACAGTGGCTTGCTGGTTCAAAGCACTCGAGCTAAAACTGATTCAAAGCAGATGTCACAACTGAAGGTATGAATAGACCTTAAGACATAATGCTTGTCAAAAAATAAAAAACACTCTGTCAGTTTTAGATTGGATCCATTGTTTCTTCACATTTAGAAGATTTTTTGAAGAACATATATTTTTTTATGCGATTGTGGTGGAATTTAATCTCGTCTCAGCCAAACTGTATGCTGTAGTAACTTACAAGTGCCACAAGATGGCAGCATCTACATTTCAAGTGCCACTTTGCAAGTCAATTTTGTTTTCCCCAACACGTTTCCTGCAAAAGTTACACAATAAAAGCCTTGTTAAGAAATGCAGGGTACGGGTTTCTGTCCACTGAAACACTAGAAGGCTTTTAATATGAAACTGATACAGGGAGTGTTGAGAAACAGCATAAAGCAGTAACTTTAAACTCGAGAGAATCAGAAGGAGGCTTGGTACCAAAATATGACCAATTGTACTCATCAAACAGAGGGAATTAGAAACAAAGGCCTGCCTCTAATACAAGCCTGCTTCAGATAAAGGCCTGGTACCTTCTGCAGTTCAGGAAATACAGTATGCTGTCAAATTCCTCTTTAATGTGGAGTCTGACAATTTAAAAGCGTTCAATGCTTAAAGGTGGTGTAGGCAGTATTTTTATTCATTTTTTGGCACTGTTTTGCATAAATTCCCAAAAGATTTTGCATATTCTAATTCACGTGGTCTGAGGGCGAACCCCTACTTCTGCCGCTCCTCTTGGCTCTGTTTTCAGGTTTTAGAGACTTTGGCCAGAGAGGGCGTGTTCCTACTGGCTGTTGAGGTTTTGCAGAACAACCAACAGCCTGCTGCTGTTTGAAATTGTGGGTGTGGGTTGCGAGCAGAAAGATTTTAACATAGGTTGTACAGGTTTGCTGCCTTGTACATTTACAATTTTACCATTAACATCTCATAGCATGGTATATGATCACATTAACCTTCCTGTCTGCTTAGTGCATAATGATGATTTCCAGGAGCCCCAGTTACAGTCTAAAAATGTGTCTCTGTACAATGTTTAATCAAACCAAAGTGCATTTAAATATGTTGCATCAGATCAAACATAAATGAACAAAGTCCTTAGATTGGATTTCTCAAAAACACTATCTTTGCTGCAATAGATAGCTATATGTAGCAGATTCAAATCAGAGCGCTTCATATCCACAGTATCAAAGTCTTCATCAGTTGAGTTGGAGGAAAAGGGTTTCGTTTGACATTCATTGCAAATTACTTTCATCTGTTCTCCTCCTTTGGCGACGGCGCTGTGTACGCTCACATACATTTGACATTCATCGTTGTCTCATCAAATGTTTGCTGAGAGAAAGTAAGCAACAAACACTGCTGTAGTATTTGTTCCTGTGCAGAAATGGGAAATGGCCCTGCAGAAAATGACGGTTATTTTGAAATACTGAAATATGCCGCATGTATTTGTTCTAAACCTGGTTTGTGAAGATGTGCAATGCAACTCGGGTGACTTTTAAAGACTTTTAAATGTAATGTTCCTCATTAAAGTTAAAATTCACCGTGCCGCACGCGCAGCCAAGCTATTATTTAGTCAAACAACTGTTTGGACAAATGTTATTTTTTTCCTCCTTCGAAAAAATGTTTTTGAATGTAAATTATTTATACATGCACCATTGTTTCCCCTAAATTAATTTAGCAGCTGCACACGGCCCCAATAAAGAAGCTGCTAACTCTGCTGGAGAACAAAAGTGGATTCAGAAATGTGACAGGTGTGGAACAAAGAAAATGAAAGACTAATTTATGACATTATAATCTTGTCATGCGGTCCATCTGTTCCTTTTCCCCCAAAAACAATCTCAAGAATTTTGATTTACCATTAGAGTTTGTGTCTTGGATTAAATAAAACATTTAGCAAGTTTCTTATATGGCTCCAGTCGCTGACTCTAAGCCTTGACTCTGGAGTGAATCGTGCATTGCATCAACATGATGTTTTAAAATCAGATGTTCTGTGAGCTTATCATTTAGGATGGTAAAGGCAGAGAAGCCATGGGTTTTACACGAAACACTATTTTGAAAAACTATGAGCAATAATGGTCATTAGACATTAGAATTGTGTTTTGTCAGTGGATGAGACTCCTAGGGATCCAGACAACTCTGCGAGCTCATGTTTTATTTATGTATATTTCCTCTAAAAGAAGAACAAACAACTGCACTTAAAGCTTTTGTTGATAAGACAGATTTGTTTGCCGTTTGGATCAGCGCTGCGCACATACGTTTAATTTCTATGATTGGTTGTAGCCCTATCCAAATGCATCCAGGGGCATTTTGGCCTCTGCTCGCTTATAACGCGCCTTGGAAAATGAACAGAGGGGTTCCAGACTGATTTGCATTTGCAAATTGGTCTGGCGACATCCGGCTGGGTATCTCCAAACGCCAATCAAAACTGAACAACATAGCAGTCAATATCTGCTGTTAGCTTATCGTGCCAGGCGAGATATTGTCAATCCACCTGATGAAGGAAATCAATTGGTTCTAGAAGAATTTGATCAAAGCGTTCAGGGATTTGAATGTACGCGTGGAGGACCGTTGACCTTCACCCCCACCTCCCTCGCCCATGTTGTTGGATCAGGAAGCACACAACGGAATATGTTACACGTCAGCCATGAAGTTGAAACACACATACATCTCAAACCCCTTCATGTCACCTTGCACGCTACAACAACCCACGAGCTAACAATCAAGTGCGGCTGTATGTAGTGGTGGTTTAGTTGGTCTCCCTAAATTGCATTTAATTTGATAGGCTTGTGTATACGCTGAGGGCAGGATGTGTCATCAAAATATGTTAATGTTTTATAGATTTTTATCATATTTGTCAGAAGATTTGACAGAGATAACTGAACAATTAACACAGGAACACAGGACATGTTGGGTCTTTTACATTACTTCGTCCATTATAGTTTATCTACTAGACTATTATCTTAATTGTTTTAGGTGTTTTTTGTCACATAACTCAAAATAGCAGCAATCATTTGTTTAATTTCTATGGAGCAAGTATTTGTAATTGTATCATATAGATGTATTTATATCTACAGTAAACACGCTGTCTGTCTCTGTTGCAGGCCCTTCATCTACTGGCTGAACTACATCCTCTCTATCATGTACTGCAGTGAGAACAACCACATCGGCTCCTACCTGGAGGAGACCAGGAGCTGCTCCTGCCCCTACGAGCACCCCCCCTGCCAGGGTGTGATCCCCTGCACAGTGGGCGAGGGCACCTCCTGCGCCTCCTGCTCCTACGAGAACCGCTCCCGCTGCGCCACCTGCAACCAGGGCTACATGCTGAGCCAGGGTTTGTGCCGCAACGAAGTGCCCGACTCCACTGACCACTACATCGGCTTTGAGACGGACCTGCAGGACCTGGAGCTACGCTACCTTCTGCAGAAGCGTGACAACCGCATCAGCATCCACGGGATCTTCGTCAGCAACGACGTCAGGCTCAATAACTGGTTCGACCCGTCATGGAGGAAGAGGATGCTGCTGACACTGAAAAGTAATAAGTACAAGTCAAACCATGTCCACATGCTCCTGGGGATGTCTCTTCAGATCTGCCTTACCAAGAACAGCACTCTGGACCCCATGCTGTCCGTCTATATCAATCCATTTGGGGGGAGCCACTCGGAAAGTTGGATCATGCCCATTGACCAGAATAACTACCCAGACTGGGAGAGGACTAAATTAGACCTTCCTTATGACTGTTATAACTGGACTTTGGCTTTGGGCAACAAGTGGAAGACATTTTTTGAGACTGTCCACTTTTACCTACGGAGCCGGATCAGAGGGCTCTCAAGTAACGGGAATGGAACTACATATTATGAACCCTTAGAGTACCTGGAACCGGGGCGAAATCTAGGCTACATGAAGATCAACAGCATCCAGGTGTATGGCTATAGTATGCACTTTGACCCGGACGCGATCCAGGACTTGATTTTACAGCTAGACTACCCATATACTCAGGGATCGCAGGACTCGGCCTTGCTGCAGCTGCTGGAGATCCGGGATCGGGTCAACAGGCTTTCCCCACCTGGAGCTCAGCTTCTGGACCTCTTCTCCTGTCTGCTGCGGCACCGGCTCAAACTGTCCACCACAGACGTTGCCAGGATCCAGGCAGCGCTGCAGACTTTCAGTGCCAAGCAGCCCAACTCGATGGAATACGAAACAACCAAATTATGTAGCTAATAAGTGGGCAGGCGGCCAGGTGCACAGATGGCACAGCAGTTATCGCACAGGCCTGACGATGGTTAAGAGCAATTCTGGAGCCGTGCAAGGGACTTTTGGGGGACATTTTCATTGTCATCATGAATCTCAAGAGTGCATTTGAGATTGTCATGTCAGCTTTTCGTATAAATTTGTACAACATTGTTGAATTAAGGAAGAGGATTTCACCAAACTTGCCTCATAGCTTTTTATTTCTCTCCTGATGAAGACGATAACTTTGACAGTTGATAATAATCCATTTTAAACTCTACCACCACTGATATGTTGCCAATGTGCTGACGTTTGTAGGTTGCACAAATCTGAGTCTCTCACATACGTAAACAAAAGCTTTTGCTGATGAAATATTACCCAAGCAATGTAATCATCTCACAAATATAAACCTTTCATAACCAGCATGTTTTTTTTGTTTGTTTGTTTGTTTTTTGTTTGCCGTTTTCTCATCACATTTATTTTCCGGGTGCAAAAGTGAACATAAATTCTCGTTTCACGGTCATGGCCCCTCCCTTTTAACCTGGGAACATGACGGGCACCTCGCTGTTTTTGGCTTTCCATACAACAATAAACTCACTCCTGTTTTTAAACTCTGCTACACATTTTTGTAAGAAAAGGGAAAAAAAGCACAACAAAAAAACCAACAAAAGTGAATAAATAGATGCTGTATTACTCCAGATTTGCTGAGAGAAAAGAAAAAAAAATCACACCACGATCACAATATATGTTACATGTGCTTTTATTTTTATAATGCTGTTATTTGTGAAACAAAAGTTACAAAAACACTGTCTATAAAATGTATAATACAATTTGTTAATACACTAAATAAAATAAATTTTTATGTGTGGTCTATAGATGGTGTACTTTTCATGCATGTGATATTAGTGACTCTCTATAGACCTTTTTAAACGTAAAGAATCCATTACGTGTGGGTGTTGGAGTAAGCCAGCATGCAGAATGCAGAGGCCCTGGCTCTCGATCGCAGCCTTAATTAAGGTTATTAATAACACCTGTGCCTTTCCTGCGACGACATGCCCAACGTGTGCGGTGAAGAAGCTCTGGGCCCTCGTCTCTGTTTGAGGATTTGACACACAAGTCTGGATTTTTCAGTTATTCCACACCTGCAAAAAGTGTCGTAACCTACATCATAACCAAGGAGTTTTAAGGTAAAGTCATTTTCAGATGCAAATGGCTGATTCTCTTACAGGCTTGATGATAAATGTTAATACAACAGTGAGTTTAGATGTGAACATACTGTGATTGAGTGACTATGATTTTAGTGGTGTAATTATCACAATACCTACATACAGGATATTATAAAATGTACAACAAAAACAAAAAAAAAAGGCAAATAAATGTTTCTGTTAAAACAATGGAAGCAGAAAACATGGCATTCAGCTTTTATATATTGACGGGAATGCGCTTCTTTCTCAGAAGACATCTTGACCTGTCAACAGCAGGAAACGCACAGGTGTAAATAATGAAATGAGTAACGGCTGAGTTCCGTTTAGTTTCTTCTCTCTTTTCATAGTGAAAATATCTGCTGTGAAAGAGGCCTATTTCTCATTTTGAACACAAACAACAAGGAAACACACTTGCATCACACACTATAACTACAGATTGCATACATTTTACAAATATTAGATTAGAATAATTAATTAATTTGAACCCTGCTCTCTAGTGTCAAAGTCCTGGTAAAAGTAGGGATGTCCTGATCAAGTTTTGTTGGTCCTGATTCCCATCTCTTTTAATATTGAGTCCAATCTTATGTTTACCTACATATTGATTAAATGTGTATCTGATACACTGAAATGACAGCTGGAAGTTACTTAATCTGACACACTTTATTTTCACAGGTCCTGGTTCAAAAACACAAAGTTGAAATGAGCCTAAAGTATCGATACGATATGAAAGTGTAACTGGGGAGAATGCGTCTCCTGAAACTGTTGTGACAAGACAAGACGTCGTAGAAGCGTAAAGGAGAGTGCTACAACGCCAGCAGACTGGAGTGCACAAAACACAGTACAGTAGAGAAAGGATTGGTTCTGATCAGCTTGATTTTAGCCGATACCGATCCATTTAAAAAATGGCTTGGGACATCAATACAAATTAGCTGCATATAAATGGAATTTCTAAGAGACAAGGTTTCTGAAGGTTTGACACATCAGATGGCTGTGTCACTAATCCAGCCAATGAGTTTTGCTGCTTAATATTTAATACAGTATGTATTTACCGTAGTTATTTTAATATATAAACCAAGTCACGGAAAAACAATTCAAAGAAAACGTGTTCAAGGCAGAAAAGAAAAGTGCCAAATGACAGAGATTAAGTGCAAATGCAACAATTTCAGACAGCTGCATTCAAACCCATTTCAGTATTGGTGAATATCATTACAGGAGCTATTCCACTCATTTGCAAAAATGCATCTCTGGATAACCCTTTCCAGTGTACCTTTCTGAAAGCACATTTTGCAGAAAAAGAAATTAACTCTTCAGTGAAACTTAATTGTCTCGGATAGCTTGAATAAGCGTAAATGTAAGCTAACCAAAGAAATAACTGATTTACAGAAAGAGAAACTCGTAGCTGGCCTCTTACATGTGATATCTGCTTGATCTGGATCATTAAACAGTAATTTATTCCTTTTGGACATCAATCCAAGATATGAGATCTCTAAGTGATAGCAATCTACAGAGCGTTGGGTATTTTTGTGTTTGTGCGTCTAATTTCAGCTATGGCTTAGCACATTTGGCTGAATTTTTTTTTTTTTCCAAGATTTGCAGAACTGCATTCAATGTAACAGCAAGCGAATTTCTGGGCTTCACATGTCTTTTGTGTTTGTGCTGATGGATGGCTGCTGGAGGCAGTGGCGAAGACAAAGCATCAAAGCCCGTTATCTCAGGTGGTTCTCCCACTGGTTTGTAGTCTGTTGTAATTTGCGGGGGTTTATGTCTTACTCCAAGCCGTGAAATAAAAGCATCACACTCCGAGTAGCCCATGTGCTCTGTGAGAGTTTAACCATTGCATATGATGAAAGCAGTCAACATGGAAATGCCAGTTCAGAGACTCAAATCACCCAGAGCATTCCCCATCACACGTTTAGACAGCACCGACGCTTCCTGCCAAAGATGTCAGAAAAATGCAAATCACCCCTTCCTGCTAGAAATGTGGAATGAAAGGACAGATCGAGTGGAAATTACAAGTTTGAAAGCTTTCTCAACCACAAGTTTTCCACAATTGTCTTCACTGACATTATAAAGTCACAAAAAAACACAAACTCTGCACAGTAGCACCCCGGAACCCTGAACAAGAGACTACAGAGAAGGGATTGATGGATGGATGAATGGAAGGTGCTATTTAGCTAGCACTGGCATAGCGCAACAGTAGCGATTGGGTGGAAACTTTCAATTTTTTGTAAAGTAAGAGGTGTCCCTCTTGGACTCAAGGGTGTCCTATCTCAGCAGAGGAGGATGCCTCATAATCAGGGGGCTCCTCAACATTATCCTCCGTACCAGACACATTCTCCTTTATGGCACTTTCACTGTCAAAGGGCTGTGACAGAACCTGGCAGAACACCATTTGCTTAGAGGTCATTTTCAATAGAGAAAGAGCAGCAAGAGACATGGTTTAGAGTGCAAGCTTTTACAACTATCTGGGCTTCTCGCACTGCTACGTGTATGGTTCCAATAGGTTAGCGCCCTAAAGCAGAGGCAAGTTTTGTTGAACATTATAAAATTGCATGTGATACTGACCTTAATATCAGCCAAAACAACCTAAACAAATGTTTGTAAAATGTTCATATTTCTTATGTTTTGTACTGAAGAACACCAATGCAATACAAAACCGTGTACTGGACATTGAAAACATATCATCATGTTAACTTTATGTTTACTCAGTTGTCCCCATTAAATTGGGAAAGGTCATTAAATTTGAACCAAAAGAAATTATGTCAATTATTATGTCAGATTGAACGTAAGTGTCTGGTGTTTTTCTTTCAGCATTATTTTTCTGCATAGTGCATGTGATTAAAAATGATCCACACACTGCAATAATCAAAAGTGAGGACTGTGCGGAAGGCCATGTGACTCGAAGGAAGCCAAAACGTTTATATGGATTCACACCAAAAAACGTGGTATTCTCAGTGGGAACGGGGAGGTAGGCTTGAATCGAATTTCTTCACGGGTAGGCAGCCATCATAATCCATGCATCAAAACAGAGAATGTCAACATTCAAGATCAGTGTGTAGCCAACGGATTTTAAAACTAGATGTGTTAATAGAAGTGTTAGTAGGACATTTAAGCTCAGCGCCTGTGGTAACTAAAGCAAAGAAATTCCCATTAGAGTGTCTGTAGAGTCACTTAATATAAAGGCAAGTGTGTTTTGTGGCACAAAGAATTTCAAAAGATAAGACTTTTTGATGCTTCGGTGATAAGGACTGCATCTCCAGCCTCTCACAGCGCTCATCAGACGCTCAGACTGATGGCAGCTCTGTGATATTTGGGACATGACTAATGATGTGGTGTTCCTGTCTGCGCTGAGGGGAGTCGGATCTTGGCCTTGAGATGAAAACAGAAATCAGAACCATTTAGCTTTGCAGCCAATGGGCCTGCAGAGTCATGCCTTTTTTTATTCAAATCCAAACAGGAATGATCAAAGAAGGTTTAAGTAATCCATCCTGGGTTTTATTACCTAGGGTGCAAGGTTGAAAGAACCTTTTATGCATTTATTTATTTTGTAACTCAAGTCTTTATTTCCTGTAATCTTAAGAAATAACATTACACATGAGGCATTGACAATGACACTAATTCTTACCGGCAGCATTCATTTACAATGTTTAAGCTACACAGCAACACATAATATCAACAATTAAAAAAGCAAAGAAAGAAATGCCATTTCAGATATAACCTTTTATATTAACTGCCATGTGCAGCTCCACTCTGAACCAGGGAGCAATCAACGCTCAATTCTGAGAGGCTAACAGAGCTGTGGTGAAAGCATGCATCTCTGCATTATCACTAGGACACACATTTCGGTCAGTAACACTGAATGGAAACATAACTTTTGTTGCAAGAAAACGCCACAGGGCACCCCTAAACTGTAATAAATTACTTTTGGCCACTTGGGGACCATTCTTTTAGCCTGAAATTTGACGACTTGTCCTAAAGTGACCCAAAAGCGCTACAAGTCTTTGTACATTGAGGCTGGATCACATGTAACGATGGTTATATTATACGGGTGTATACTAAACCCCAGTTCCAGAACATATCTGCCATTTTCAAATTATTTTGTTATTATTTCTTGGAGAAAATAGGACATGATATTCTTTGACAGATGTTTTTTTTCTCCATAAAGGAGTGGCATTAAATCTAAAAAAATACACTCTCCCTGCTCTCGGAAACATACTAAATAGATCTGTGGCTCAGAATTTGTTGTACTTGTTATGAGGGGATTCTTGTGTTTGGTCAAAATTGACCCAGACCATACTGTGAAGGTATAGAAATGAACAGTATGTAAGGGTTAAGTGATGGGCTTGCAGCTCTCGAGTGGCAGCATTTCCCTCCTCTAGAGACAGATGTTCTGTGATCTGAGTGTCAAAATATTTCCGCAATCAGCACGTGGTGCTTTGCTTTTATTGTTAAGCATTGTGTCTTTTCTCCTCAGCTTACTCCTAGCTGCAGTTCCCCACAGAGCAATCTGTACGGCTCTTTGAAAATGTACTTCACAGTTCACCACACAAGCTCCAATCAGACACAATTCCCAAAGTGACCCCGAGAGTCGCAGCCCTCTCTCCAGCAGAAAGAAAACACTCATGCAAACTCATAATGCCTTAATAGTGGCACTAAAACATAATGTTAAAGGATGAAAGTGAAAGAGCGCCGGCTGCACAGAATGTGGTGGGTGAAGGTGACAATATTATCATCATCTCAATGCCAGATCCTCAGAGAAAACATTCCTTCAGAAACTTAATGTAGGCGGTGAGACATGGTGCCTAGCCTGGCAGAGGCAGCCAGTGACTTTTAGAAGAACTCGAATGAAAAGACGAGAAAGTAATTCAGCTCATATCACAGTAAACGTCTGAAACATGAAGGAGTTTTGAAGGTTATTGACATTCATGTGGCCTACCTACAGTGTACTTGAGCTGAATATTTTGAGAACAAATGTTTAGTGGTATGAATTATTTTTATGCACGTTATGCTTCCTTGCCAGAGGGGGTAAGTGAATCTAATTTAGCGGCAATAAAACTAAATTAATGGACTACAAGCATCAGAGCACATAAAGAACTAATTCCATCTGAAAGTAACATTAACACAGAGAATATGTAATTGCGAAAGGGGTCTATAAAAATAATGATTTGGTCGGCCAAATGCAAATGTGTCCCTCAATCAACTCTGCCAAGTTCTGTTCAAGCGTGATGTTTAAACTGGATCCGAAGCAAGCTTTTCCCCATCAAATCATCAGATTTCAGGATCGCCCTGAAGTGAATACAATATTTGGTACAGTGGGGTAAAAATATTATAACTCCTTGATCTAATTGTGGCCTCGAGAATTACCTACTGCAAACGTCCCTGTAGTTACAGCCGTGCTTATCCTGCCCTGTTGGTTGTCTTTAAAGCCCCACTGAGGTGAAAGCCATCGCTCGCAGCAATGAACCCACAGAGAGTTGTCAGTTAACTCGCAGCTCTATGGAGCTTTTTTCTCTTCTCGGCAACCTTGTTTCAAGTCACAAAAAAAAAGCTATTTTTAGGTAACAAGCTCTGATGAACTCACTCTTTGCACCTAGGACCAAACGGCAGACAACGTTAGCAATTAGCTGGTGAAGAAAGCCAAACAAGTAAAGTTTCCTTGTAATAAAAGAGGCGAGTATATGGGAATTTAATCTATCAGCCAGAAACATGATAGTTTTATAATGTCTTTTAGCTATTGTTTTAGTTTTACAGCCCACAACTTCTCTGTATTGGTTCACTCTCATTAGCAAAATCTGCTTGTAGCACCTAGCAAACACAGTAGAACATTTAGCCACTAAAGAGCTAGCTATTCCCCTCAGGCGTAATAATAATGACTTTATTTATATGGCACCTTTTAAAAACAGATTTTACAAAGTGTTTTGACAGACAAAGGCAAAAGAGGATACTCTGAAAGCAATAAAACAACGGAAAGCAGTAAAAAAAATAAAGGAAGATAAAGATTAATGATCAATAAATACAAATAAAAAGAATTAAAAAACGGCAAAAGCAATAAAAAGGCGATATAAAGACGACATCACATAAAAGCAAGTTCATAAAAATGGGTTTTAAGAAATGATTTAAAAGAGGTCACTGATTCAGCGAGCATTATCTCCTCAGGCAGGTCGGTCCAGAGTCGAGGGGTCCTGATGGCAAAAGCATGGTCACCTTTAGATTTAAGCCTCGACTCTGGAACGGCCAGAAGGGCCCCACCTGAGGATCTAACGCTGCGAACTGGCTCATATGGGGTCAGCATGTCTGCTATAGCGTCGGGCCAGACCCAGGCTTGCTTCATAACTGATCAGTAAAATCTTATAATCAATTCTAAATCGAACGGGGAGCCGACGGAGAGAAGCCAGGATCGGGGTAATGTGATGTCGTCTGTTAAAACCAGTAAGAAGCCGAGCTGCTGCGTTCTGAACTAGTTGGAGGTGACAGAGTAACTTTTGGTTCATGCCAGAAAGGAGGGAGTTACAGAAGTCCAGTTTAGAGATAATGAGTTCATGCAGGTCTTTGCAGGTCAGAGTGCAAAAGCATTGCTTTGATTCTAGAGGTGGTTTCTATTTGATGGAAGCAGGACTGGACAACGTTTTTGATTGGTGGTGCAAAGCTTAAATCTGAATCAAATAGTTTCTGGCAGCAGGTTTCACATTAGCAGATAATGAACAGAGGCCACTCGCAATGAGAGACGTTACGATGTTGAATGATTTGACCAAGTGGAATCATATAGATAGAGAATAAACTTGGACCAAAAACCGAACCTTGCGGTACACCACAGGTAATGTGAGTTGTAGAAAATGAGTAGTTACCTATGTTGACCGTGTAGGTTCTTTCTAAAAGGCAAGAATATAACCAACTATCTCCAGTGTCCTTGCTGCAAACCCAGGTTTCAAGGCCGTGAATTAAAATAGCATGACCTACTGTGTCAAAATCTGCTATCAGATGATTGACAATAATTTAAATTGCACCCTCTCCCCTATCTGCTGCTAAAAGGAGATCACTCAGTACCATAAGTGCTGTTTCTCTGCTATGTAAAGCTCTAAAGCTCCAGACTGAAACTGCTCAAAGATGTTATGACACATACAGGTTCAAAGTTGGGTTGAAACCACTCTAAAACCTTTGTTAAAAAATGAAAGTTTAGAAATTGACCTAAAATGACTAAGAACAGAAGGATGATGGTTAGGACCACAGCATGTTTAAAAATGGCTGGAACAATGCCTTTTGCTAAATAGCTATTACTAAACAATAAAGCACTGGTCCCAACGGTGTCACTCACCTCTTTAAGAATTTTTTCAGGAATGATGAAGGCCGGATGTGGTTGATTACGTGTGGGATATAATGTCAGATAACAAGGACAGTGATACAAGTTCAAAATTGCTAAAATAACCAAGAATGCCTGTACTGGCATATAAAAAACGGCCGGTGGGGATCATTTGTTGCCTTATCTCGTTGACTCTATTTATAAAAAACTAATTGTAAAAACTTCTCACACACCTCTTGCGAGACATCAGTAAAATTATAGAAGGAGGGAGTGATGACAGTCTATTTACCTTGAATAAAATTCCGGGGTTTAGAGTGATTTTCTAAAATTAAATCGGAGAAGAAGGATGCTCTTGCTTTTTGATAATCGTTCATTGCATCTTTTCCAGATGTAATGAAATACGTGTAAGCCTGTTTGCTTTCCATTTTCCACTCCTCTCTCCTGCAGTCTCTTTTAATTCCTGGGTGGACTCTCATGCTTTGGCTGTGGCATGCTATTTGACTTTTTGTCTTTGTGGGGGCAACAGAGTCCTGGACAGTCTGGCAGATGTGACTAACAAGGGAGACCAGCTCCTCTGTGTTAAAATGTGGATTACAAGCATTTAAAGAAGCTGGGGTAAAAAGCTAAAAAAATCTTGCTGGCAAACATAGAGTTAAAAAGACGGCAGCGGACCAGTGTACTGTGATAAAGGGGTAGATAAAAAACCCAACAGTGAATAAAACTGCTTTGTGATCAGACACACAGATATCTTTAATCACAAAGTTGTCAGGGCTGAGACCACTATACAGAACTAGGTCAAGGGTGTGGGGGTTGCTTCAACAAGAGGACTACAGTCTCCCTGAGAAACCATCTCTGTGGTAAAAAAAAAGTCTAAATTATTGGAAGTAATAAAATCACGACATAAAAAAGATTTATTATTTAGGGATCTGATATTTAAAAGACCAAAGTTTACAGGATTACAATTAAGGGTAGGAGATAACAGAGGCTGCAGAGGGATTTGAATAAGATTGTTGTGTTTAGCAGCAGAGGGGTGTGAGCATAGAGGTTGATCGTGCTGCAGTTGGTCTATGGTAGGAAATGATGGGAGTTATAAAAGATGGCATACCAATCCCGTTTAGGAGAGCAGAGGAGGGTGCAGAAGTAGGGGATGGTGGTGATGGCCATGCCACTGTGTCATTCCCTAAGGTGAGAATCCATGACAGCAACTGGAATCCCCTCTGTTGTGGGTGAGGATGGGGCCTGAAATGATAACGGGGCAGCTGTGGGTTAGAAGGCAGCGCAGTCATCCATTAACCCCAGGGTGTGGGTGCTCCTCCCGTCCACATGTCGAAGTGTCCTTGGGCAAGACACTGAACCCTAAGTGGCCCCGGTGGAGGCCAGCATGGTGTGTCATCAGTGTGTAAATGTGTGCATTAGACTACTGTTAGAGCTTAGATTTCTTTAGGAACCGTTTCAACGGTTGATAGGCGCTATGTAAGTAAAAGTCCATTTACCATGATCTTGTTAACAGTGTCCAGCAGTGAATTAAGGAGTGGCTGAAAGTCTCATTTTAAAACCTCGGCTTGTCCACCTCTGATCTCATTGGTTCTAATATGGATGATTATGGTGCTGATTAGGAGTAGTTGGTTAGGATGGTAGGGTACGATGAGCATTGTTGAGGTGGGTGAATCCACACTGGGGGGAGGGGGATCCAGGCTGCCTGGGAGCAGGGGAACCAGAGCATTAGGGCCAGGTGGGGTGGGGTGGGGTGGGGTGAGGGGGGGAAGGGGGGCTGAGAGCACCGGTGGCAAGTGCTTCAAACCTGTTCCACACCTGTGACCTTCTTCCCTTGCACCAATGTACCTTCTTCCAGGAGGGGAGGCAGGGGATGGAGTTAAAATGAGATTGTGTAGCCACGCCGGGTGGAAAGCATGCGTTTGCTACCGAGTGACCAAAATTCAATAAATAAATGAAATAATGCAAATTTAAAGAGTGAATAAAACAGTGAAATACATTCCAAGTGCTCATCCAGTGTCCCTTTTATAACTGTTTATAACTCTTCAAATGCAGCAAGCTATGTCCAAATCAATTTCAGTATTTACATGTGAAAATCCTTCTATTTTTGACGCCTCATAATACACGTGAAGGGGGGGGGCAATCAAATGAGATACAGCTAATATTCTCCCAGTGGCTAGCTGAAGTTATTTGCTGTGTTGGGATTGTGTGTTTGGAAATCAGCTGGCAAAAACCTTTTACAAAAACTTGTTTATGTGCTGCAGTTGTGGCCTAAGTGCTTGTAATGATTTATTTTTCCCCTTTTCCACCTCTTTACCCAGCACCCGTGAGCCAGGTGTGGGTGAAAAGTGTCGTGCTCCACAGACTCCATCGTCGGTATCACACCTGCTTATGAGCAATCAAATCAAATCTCTAACCTATTGATACCTACACCTGAAATTATATTCACACTTTCTGGCTCTGAAATGTGTCACACTATGCATGTTAAAGAAAGAAATGCCATTTCACTGTGTATAAGCTAAGCTAGTATATATGCATATTAAGCTGCATAATGCAACTGAAAAACAATGCCTCGTGTTATTATAGCTGCATTGGATTGAGGAATGTCAATAATGCACTTGTCTAGAGAAACATTTACCAAAATTTAAAAAGAGGTTTAGAACCTCTGATGTGAAAAGTGAGCTATTTTCTGATCTGGGCTTTCAAAGCTCTCGGTGGCAGCAGGATGCTGCACCAAGCAGTTCTTATTAGGACTTAAAGCCAATTTCTCTGACATCTTTTCATTCCTTAACGAACAGGGAAATGAATTGTGAGGCTTACAGTACAGTATCAAAAATATGCTAACCTCATTTCTTTATAAAATAAAACACATGTCACTTTTTGTTCCTGCTCTCTCATCCACCAGCCTTTGAACATCACAGCTTGCCCTCTTGCCCAACCTACTTATGCATGCCAGCAAAAAAAAAAAAGTATTTTGTGTCCATTTCTGTTCCAATTGCTTATGATAGCAGGAGCGCCGTGGTTTCCTCTGGGGCCGAGAAATGCTCATTTGAAAAATCGCCCAGACGTGCATGGAGGTTGCCAACCTCAATCTTTGATGCAGTAGCTCATTTTGTGTGTCTTCGTCAGGAGTCACAGCCCTGCCCCACCGGAGGCCTGGCCGCACTAGCCAGCCAATTATCAGGGCCTTCTCCTGCACCTGCCCACTGCTGGGCTGTGTGTGGGTCTGCAGCGCCGCTCCAGGTCTGGGAGCAATCAAAGCTGATGCCCCACTACAGCTCAGGTCTGAGATGCTAGCAGAGCTGTGGTGGCATTTAATGAGAACATTTCAAGTGGTTTTTTTGGGCTGTGGTGAAAGCACGCATCATGTTATGAAAGAAAAGAACTTCAATTCATCCACAGTCTTGGTTTGAAGATTAGAAGATGAAAAGGGGAATTAGGCTAAATGCAAGATTCTTTTGGGGGAAAAGTAAATAAATCAAGCTTCACAGACATTCAAAACAAGCAGGGTTTTGATTTTCATGGCATCTGGCTCTGTTTACATGCAGAAAAGAACCTCTTTCCGACGGAAAACCACAAGAAATCGACAATGTTAACATGTTAACGTTATATTAAATCTTCTTGGGAATGCTAAATGAGTAATACAAGCAATTTTTCTTTTTTGACACACAGACGTTTTAGGCTCTACCTTCCTTGAGTAAACTGGTTATGGGTTAACATATAAAATATTATACAAGAAGGCAAATAAAATTACACTGGCAATGGAACATCAGGTATATATATATTTGATGTTCGGGCATTTTAAAAAAGGTAATTGAAAATATGAAAATTCACAAACCAGAAGATGGAAACATAGCGGATGCAATTTGCTCCCAGTAAGGAATTACCCCTCTCCCAAAACCTTTATTTTCTATATTCTATTTCTTGTTTAGACTCTCTTCTTCGCCATCTAAGTTATTTATTGTTACTTAACACTTGTTTTGGTTTTTCTGTCAATAAAATTTGGAAAATTCCTTGTTTCTTTCAGTCTGACTGCAGCTAATGGAGTGAGTAATGTGACGGATTCTGCCTGACTTGCGATTGCATTATGGGGCATCTGTTCGTGGGATGGAGCGATCTTGAAGCGAGAGAGATCACAGACACTGTGACTTTCCAAAAAGCTGCTCATTGCTCCAGGAAACAGATCCCAAAACAAGTGCACCCTGCTCATACGCACAGACTCACGCAGCGTTGGGGCAACAAACGAGGGCTTCGGTTAACATTAGTGTAATTCAGCCATTCTGAAATGTCAAACAGCCAAAAAAAAACTAATTTTGCATCATTGCATTACGTTTCACTTTTTCTTTCAGGGATGCATTTCAAGTCACAATAATCCAGCACGGTGATCAAAACAAGCTAGTTGACGAGCGCTGTCCTGCATGTAAATTAGCGGGAGTCTTTTTTTTTTTGCTCCAGCCACATGAGACACAGGAGATTGAGTGTCGAGGAGATAAGGGGAACAAGTTGTCAGTTGGAGGAGAGTCTGGGAGATAAGCTGGTTGCATAAGTAGCTCCTGTCATTCACAATCAGTTCGACTGCATGGACAGAAACCCAAATATACTTTGTGTGCACACGCTCCAGTCTTCTTATCATCTTCTTTGTTTGATGTGACATGTTTTACCAAGTCGCCTGGATAGAAGAACTTTGCGATGACGCCCACCTCAGACAGCCATAATAGAGGAGCGCTGGTCTTGGTCAGTATAGCATATGTGTCGTGGTCTGAGAGTGGACTTTCTGCTGTTGTTCTCCTGGCTGAGTTCCCTGCACACGCCTGTCTTCTATTCTACCTCGTCAGCCTTCAGTATATCAACCCCAAATCTCCAGACGCTCACCGCCAGATCGTTGTTCCGTCTCCAGTGGTGGTATTACGTATAGTCTCTCTAGCTGTGAACGGTTTCCTATGTGGACTTTGCTCGTGTTTGTTTTGTGCTCAAAGTTGATTGTGCCTTCTCGCCTCCAGCGTTGCCAGGACCACACCTGCCTGCCGGTTGAGACTGGCAGCCGTTTCTCACAATAAAGTTGATCAGACATTGATTGTTAACAATGGCAACAAAAAGTCAGAACAATTCCCAGAGTACTAATGGAGATTTAACTTAGGTTTCAGGTATCTAGTCATATTGTAAAAAAATGTACATTGTCATCAAACTAGAGCCAAATAAATCAGTTTTGGAAAGTGCTCTCATGCACAACTGAGCAGCACACCTGAGCCCAGTCATGCACTGAATTAAAGATCTGACTGGGGCTCATTCATTTGTCCGAAGTCCTGCTGAGTCATGTCTAACTCGCACTTCACTTCCTGTAGACAATCTAGAGCAGCATGGCATCAGCACGAAAGTTTGACACGCGTTTCCCCCCCATGTTGAGAATTCTAAAAAGAGCACATGCAGGTGTGCAACACCATCATGCGTTGGTGGATGTTTCTATTTATTTAAAAATATTTTCATGGAAATCAGCTTTTGATATACTTGGCACACGACCGGGCATTTGACTCTGTGTTCAGACAGAGCGCAAAGCAAATTTTAGAGGAGGCGCGACAGCATTCAGAGTCGATGAATGTGCCGGGGATGGCGTAAAATCGACACAAGGACTTGTCCGCGCCATTTGAAATGCGTGAAAATTTGCTTGGCTTTCTGTCAGAAGATAGAGTACGGAAAATTGTAGCGGTTGTCAACAATAGCTTAAAGTAAGTGGGATAATTTATACTGTGTGTATATATATATGCAAGTGTAACGCTGTGCAGCTTAAGTGAGAGACTTGGTTTTTTATGGTCCTTTTGCTTTTGCGAGACATTCCTCCCCAAAAATACAGCCGTATAGGTCGTGTGCGCCGCAGCTTATTATGACCCATATTTACGTTTATTTAGGCGGTGACCTCTAGTGGCCGTAGTAGTTATGACGGGAGCAAAGGAGGACGTTAGATGAGGTAGTATAAAAAGCAACAAAGTTCGTGTAGGGAGGACTTTCACCCAGGAGATTGCTGTTAGAGGTCTGTGTGGAACCAAAAGTCAACACTGATGTATTTTAACTTAAGTAAAGTTACTTACGGACGCTAAATTACATTAGTAAGCCTAGTTTAACTTATGTAACTAACATGCTTATTTTAACCCGAACCACGATCTTTACCTAAACAAGTAGTTTTGGTGCCTAAACCAAACTTTAACAGTTTCACAACGTTAACCACGTGTTTATTATTGTTACCATGACAACGAACGCCTGTATATGTCATTGGTAAACGAGCTATTCTGTCCTTTATGTTGGAGGACCTGATCAATGTGCTAGTGTCAGAAATAGCAGTAATGGCTTCCTATGTCACCCTGGCAGTTAAAAGTAAAAGAAGAAGGCGTGTAGCTCAGCTGAATTTCACTCCTTAGCTTCAACCAAGAAGAACATCAAACTATGCTCTATTGATGTGAGGGATTCATATTCTATTCTGCTTGGTCAAACTAGGATATATAAGGTATATTCTGTTTAAATGTATTGCACGTGGTGGACTCGTGATAAATCTTCCAGTCACAGCTGGACCCGTCATTTGGCTTCCATATTTATCAAAAGAGGAGCAGCGTGGCACATTATCTTGAGAGAGGAGAAGTGTAATGAGTTGCAATATATTGTGACGCTCTGAAAGGGAAAACAATATTCAGTCAATACCTGCACAGTAGTGCTCCGGCAAGATTTCATATTGATATAATCTCAGGCGTTGATGGATGGGTTTGTAATAAGCATCGGTCTGTGCAGCCGATGACACTCATTCTGAGATGATTATTCATGATGTAAAGCTGTTAAATGCCTTCGCATAGATTTGGCCGACCGGTGAGTCTGTGCGAATCTCATTAATGAACCAGATTTATACTCAGGGAAGACAAAAGTCCAAGAAAATCATTTCAGCGCAAGCTATACACTTTCGACTTTCTTACGTTTGATTCCTGTGTCTTCGGTGTTATAGCATGAGTGAAAAATAGCATACGGCACAGTAGGTGGATCTGTTGTAAATGGATCAATGTTTGTAAAGACGCATGCAGCATGTGAGTGAAAAGGAACACCTACTCCAAGGCCTCATAATTGTAAATCTTTCTTCTAGATGAAGTCACGCTCAACACGAGCAGAAGATTGACTGGAACCGTCAGATGGTTTTAATCCATCCACACCCAATACACAGCAGGTTATCCCGAGGCCCAAAGTTCCCATAGTAGGTGATCTCAAAAACCCGTCGTTTTTTTGGAACAGAGATGATCGCTTTTCTGTGAATTTCTCCAAGATCCAGCACATTTGACATTCCCACTTTCTTCCGTCGCCCACTGGATGGCACCATGTCAGTGACATACCTTCAAAAAAATAAGCTTCTGCTGCAGTAGTACAGAAATATTCACGAATCTTGCCACATCATCCACTTTGTTATACTCTATCAAAAATGATATTCCACTACATGCATGTCCCCTTCTGCTTTTGGGTCATATAAAGTACACACTGCTGTGGTATATTTGCATCCTGGGTTGTGGCTGGAATGTACTCAGTAGCTTTGCATGTTTAAATAAATATGTGCTCAAATAAAAATACATAAATAAATTTGAGGTCTGAAGTAGTGCTGGAACAACTCTATCTGCAGCATATGTGATTCAGTACTACTCAATCTTGCTACACAGCACTGACCTTAATATTGAAGCAGAACATGCTCAAAAATGCTGTTTTATACCAGTTTTTCTTTTCCATACGTCTACCAGTAGTTTACTTTTTAACTTAAGTAAAAGAAGCAATACCACAGTGTTGAAATACTAAAATAAGGCATTCAGAATTGTATGTATATATATATATATATATATATATATATATAGTATCATTATGCAGACTGGCTCATGTCAGAAAAATGTATAGTTTATTATTGGATTACAATTATTGGTGCATAAACATGTGAATCACTTTAATGTTGCAGCTGGTAATTAAGAGTGCAATTATTTAATATACTGCAGTCTTATCTTAGCTATAGTTGATGTGTTTATTATAGGTTGTCAATAAATAAATGTAGCGGAGGAAAAAGCACAATATTTCCCTCTAAACTGCAGAAGGAGCAGAAGTATAAAGCAGCGCAAAATCAAAATACTAAGTATCTCAAAACTGTCCTCAAGCACAGTACCAGAGTAAATGTACCCAGTTACTTTCCCAAACTGAAAACAACTGCATGAAACGCTGGAGCGTCTAAAGCTGATCATCCGTTACGAACGCTTGCTCTGCATGAAAGCAGTCTTTATTATACATTTTGTTAGACTACACATGAGTTGCACATTTCTATGATTACCTTCTTGGCACTAGAAAAGGGGGCTCTCACCACCTCCAAACTATGTGAATGCATGCTGGGTATTGGGGTATTTTCCCACTGATGACAAGATTTATTCTCTTGCGCTCTCTCTCTCTCTCTCTCTCTCTCTCTTTCCATTTCTTTTAATATACGTCCTGACTTGCGGGCACTTCCTCATTATTCCTATCTTGATATCTGCCACTGTTAATGAGTGGAGGGACTCGAGTTGCAGAGTTTGAGCATTTGGATTAATGTGGGCTCTGCAGTGGGGAAGTTTGGGAATAGTGCGTGCTCTCTCAGTTCATTACTGTGGATATATGACATTTTAAGGCTGTGAGACGCCAGGCTAATGATGCTCCACGGTAAACACTGGAGACTGCCAGCCACTGCACCTGAGAATGTTCCTCTAATAGTAGGGATGCCAACATGGTGACAGGTCCACTTCCTCTGCAACCACTGTACTGCTGCATGTTTTTAATTTTTGTTTTGTTTTGTACAGCAGTTCTTCCTCGTTCTATTAATTGATAATGGCCACATTTTTCATGGGGTGGACACAATAACAGGAACACTTGTGCTGCAAAACGACACCTGTACAAGCTTATAATGTTCACGTTTGTAGAGACAGAGTGAGGTCATTTTTTAAGAATAGGCCTTTTTTAAAGCTGACCCTTTAAAGCTAGACTAAGTAACTTATGAAGAACAGCGCCCACTATGTGCTACAAGTAGCAGTGACGGCACAAAGCCAGATTGAAATTCTCTTCGTCTCCCAAGGTTCTCTTGAGTCAGCTTGCTTTAAACACATCATCATTAGGTCACTTGACTGACAGTGTGTGTGTGTGGGAGAGGACCACAACATGAATATATAAAGAGAACAGGACATTATGTTCCAACATGACACCACATTCATTCCAATGACAGTTGCTCACTTGGCCCGCATGCTGAAAAAGTTCTTCAGGCGTCGGTGCTTTTGGGCCCACAGGATATGAAATGATTATCCCTCCTCTGGCTGACTCCCCACACACATGAATTGTGCAAACAAATATACTGGCAATTTGTGATTTTATTCAATTGTTTTCATATTTATTGGACCTAAATGGATCTATGACTCTTATTAGGGCCCGAGCAGGGAATCCTGCAAGGACCCTATTGTTTTTGCTCGGATTATTATTATTATTATTATTAGGGCCCGAGCAGGGAATCCTGCAAGGACCCTATTGTTTTTGCTCGGATTATTATTATTATTATTATTAGGGCCCGAGCAGGAACTGCAAGGACCCTATTGTTTTTGCTCGGATTATTATTATTATTATTATTATTTTTCTTTTTATTGTAGCACTTTGGCGGCCAAAATGAGGTGCTAGGGGTGCTCGGAAAGTTGTGAAAATTTGCACACACGTCGGGCTTGGCGAAAATAGCGATCTGGTATGGGCTCGGTGC
>JAVQJF010121052.1:0-17283 GCA_036023855.1 Gadopsis marmoratus
CCTCCGCTCCCCACGCTCATCAAAGAGCCTTGGCCGCCCATGACCCTGTTGCCTGTTCACAGGTTTTCCTTCCTTGGGCCACTTTTGGTAGGTACTAACCACTGCAGACCGGGAACACCACACAAGAGCTGCAGTGTTGTAGATGCTCTGACCCAGTCATCTAGCCATCACAGTTCCATCACAGGCCCATGTCAATGTCGCTCACATCCTTACGCTTGTCCATTTTTTCTGCTTCAACGCATCAACTTGGAGGACAAAATGTTAACTTACTGCCTAGCATACCCCCACACTGAGAGATGCCATAGTAAGGAGATAATCAATGATCTTCACTTCACCTGTCAGCGGTCATAAAGTTATGGATGATCGGTGTGTATGAAAATTGCTCAACAGTGCTCCAATTTTCCTGTGTAAGGATGACTCATATAGGAAATTTGTGTGGGAAAGGCCTTCATCCCCTGCAATTACCTGCCCATCATCTTTTTGAACAATATTTATAAAGCATGTAACACATACACACACGAGATGATTCATTTATGTCAATGAAATTTACCAGAAGTCCCCAGATTACATCATTGATGGCGCCAGAAAGAGATGGTTGGCAGCTACCATAAAATGCAGACAGATCACAGGAACACACTCGCACACATACATAAGAACAGCCACTAAATAATATGAACATGCAGAGGGTGTATGAACAGACATACAAGAAATGAGGACATAGTGTGTTAAATACCTGAGCCTCTCTTAGAGACCACCTTTACACTCTTGGACAGCGTGACGTACAGCAGGATCAGCAGAGGGCTGGGCGGTCTCATCTTCCCCCCCCGTCCTCACAGCCTGAAGGAGAAGAGACACGAGCAGGGAGAAGGAGGGATGGCAGAAGAGAGAGAGACAGAGAAAGAGAGTGATCAGTCACTGCTTGTACATGAGATCAAGTACCTCGCTGCTGCTACTAGACAAGAGTAAGTGTCAGTGCGGAGGGATGTTCTGTAACAGCCCAAACACTACAGAAAGTACACACACACTATTGTACAAACATATACACACACATTTTTCACATTTCCCTCGGGGTCTTTCTTATAATGATTTTCTATCATGATTGCAATAGAGTTGGTTTATCATAGCCGGGACATACGTCATGAGAAACCCTTCCCCAAGATGCTGATGAATCAATAAAGAAATAATTACAGGTGTAAGAAACACCACTTTTAATCACCAGCTTCATTAAAAATGGGAGAGACCTTGAAGGGAATTTCAAATGATCACCTTTTGACTTGCAGACTTGCAGCAAATATCCCACCCATATCCCTTATCGACTCATATATCATATTAATTGATGGAGGTGAGTCATTCTCTACTCCTCATCTTCCCTGAGTAAATGACATAATCTAACATGTAGTAATTACCCTCTAATAGCCAGTTCCTGACATAGAGCCGGTGCTGCTGTATAAATTTGATGTTAAATGAAAAAATAATACACTCATGAAAGAAACAGTTTATAAGCCCACGGTGCTAGCCGATGGCAGTACCCTTCACAAGCAACCATCATTTCACTCGAATAGAAGCTTTGCAGACAAAACAGGAAAGAAAGTGAGACATTAGGAAGTGAAAATAATAAACGTTTTAAATATTAGACATGTTAAAGGAAAAATTCAACAGTTATATACGCTTATCTGGTGTCTTAGATGGGAGGATTGACTCAAACCTCTATGTTGAAGCTACTGCCAGCAGCCAGCTAACTTACGTTAACATGAAGACTGCAGCCGGCTGTGCAAAGGTAACAAAATCTGCCTGCCAGCACCTCTACAGCTCACTAATTAACATAACTATTTCTTGGTTGGGACCAGTAACTTCCTGGAGTCTCTGCTGATTGTCTGACAACTGGCTCTGGCTAAGAAATAGTGGTATATAATGGTCATTCTTTACACTTCAGTTAGTTTTGTATGGATTAAACAAACACGATATAACATATTAATTAGTGAGCGTTAGAAGGGCTGGTAGGGGGATTTTGTTACATTTAGACGGAGCCAGGTTAGCCGTTTACCCCATTTCCAGTCTCTGTGCTAAGCTAAGTTAGCTGGCTTCTGTCAGTAGGTTCATATTTTTAATATTGACATGCATGGTACCGATCGTCTAACCTAATTCTCGGCAAGAAAGCGAATAAGCTTCTCCCAAATCTCCCAAAATGTTGAACGTTTCCTTTAAATTGGGTAGAGATCCATTGCCATGTTTCATTTAAAGCATAGACAGCAACAGAGGGTCATTCTAACTATAAGAAATGGAGAACCCAATGAACCAGAAAGGGAAAGACGTGGCCTTTGGAGACAGAAACTAACGTCGCAGAGAGCCAGAGCCAGGACGGACTCTGGAGTCTGCGGTAAGTCACGTGCACTCCAGATTAGCATACCTAATGAAAGGAGCCTCTCTCAGTGTGTGTTTACACGATACTCGCAAGGCCCGCTGTGAAAAGAAGCCTTTCTCTCCTCCTCGATCACATTCTACTAGGAAACACCGTTCAGTCGAAACACCACTCTGCCAATAACATTCTGGCAAATGCCACAGCTGAAGGATTGGCTCCTCTTTGTTCGGCTAAAAGGCCTTTAAAAACACTTGCCGATAAGCTTGTCGGTCGCAATTGTGTGTTTCTATTTGCAGCTGTGACCCCACAGTCAGTTTATGGATATGTGCACACACAAATCACACAAAAAGACACTCTGAAAGGTCCAAATCAGAATTTAGTAGTCCTCAATCTTAATAACCCTATCCCGCTTTAAATATACACACATCCTACGACCGTTGCTGCAATAGTGTCCCAGAAATTCAACTAGACAAGCGTAAGGAGGGAGGAAGAAAATCAAAAGTAAAAAAAATAGGGGAATTTCAATGAGACTAATCACACAGACACACACAGAGGGGCGTTGTAAAAGATGTAGTTGTCACAATTGAGACTTTGCAGTGAGTAAGTGGAGAGTTAGCCCTGCATCACACAACCCTTTAAGGATCTCATCATTTTGTCATGCTCAGAGGGAGCATACGCTGCGTCTAAATAATATATTAGTCTCTAAGGTTAATTTACCCACAAGGCCATGGAACCTTGCACACCAGAAAGGTCTAGTGAGTTTATTGAAACTTTACTTGACAAAATTGACTCATCAGGCCTTGTTTGAACGTGTCTGAATACAACCTAAGTACAACTTTTATTGTTTCCAGGGTAACATGGGAAAAAACACCACGATGCTGAGCTGCCATTGCTCACTGAAACTACCTCCCCAAAATATTTTAAGAGCAAAATTGATAAAAAGAAAATGTTGGCGAGGACAAGGTTGCTTTTTGTTTTTTAAAGTAATGTACAGAAGTAAGAAGCAGTACAGATACATCTTATTGCAATGCGACATTCTGGCATTGCTCGTATGGTTAACTACAGCCAAGCTTTGTTCTCTGAGGGGTCAGGAGCAGGTGTGTTTGATGAGGCACACACGGAGGCATGGCATGATATACATGCTTCAGCGGTGCATGAAGCTTGCACACCGTAGCACACATGCCGTTTGCCTGCTGCGTTTTACCAGAAAATAAGGGGCACAGCCCTACGCTGCCTGCTGATACGCCCTGACAAAGGAGCAGAGGAATTTAGTGTCTGTTGCCATTGTTTTGGGACCGTATCTCCCAGGATAGCTGTATCTCCCCCCATCTTCCCTTAATGTTTCCGAAATTCAATTATCACCTCACGCTATTTGTTGCTAGCACACTCCCTCTGCTGTGTGCATGTGGTGTGTGTCTGTGCACTGTGGCTCTCTCATATTTTGTTATCTTGAGACTGAACAGGACACATACTCGCAAATGACGAGCAGAATCTAAAACCACAAGCACTTTGATTTCCTGCTCCGTTACTGTTGCTATAGTATGCAGTTGTGCCATCTTAAGAAGGAACCCTCCGCCATCTTGGCACAGCAAGCTGTGGATGATTGATCATGCGATTTAGGGATTTAATCCAATTTGAAGGCAGCCTGCTCTGTGGTCTTAGGTAAAGTACATCTTCACAGCATTTACCAGACATGGCTGTGTGCCCTGAAAGGACCAGAAATGCAGACGGTGAAAATGTGCATCTGAAAAGAATTCATCTCACATTCATGTGGTTTAACAATATACGCTATGCCATCTTGTGTTTTTACTGCAATGCATGAAATGGTGCAAATTAATTTAGGACTGCATGTAAAAAACACAGAACTCTGACTTACTCATTCACTGTTTGAATAGATTATAAAATTGTGCTGTTGTTTTAATACATAGTATTAATATGAACAAATAAAGGTCTGGTCTCTTTATTCATTCAAATAAGAGGATCATTAAGAGAAAAAGATATGGGTCTGTGTCAGCCATATCTGCTGAGTAGCAGGAAGTCGGTGAAGAGTGTACCGTTGTATGTACACAGCTGTAAATACGAGGAATTAACCTTTCTCTCACACACATTACACTCACACGACCAGTAGTGGTGGTTTATGATCAATATTGCATGAGTAATAACTGCTGAATATGAAACGAGAATTCGGCAGGTGGAAAAATACTCGTCCGCTGCATTTGGATCATAGCCCTGGTGTCATGAGATGAAAATGCGTATGTACCATATAGCATCCATTCTATGACATACTACATTGTATTCTTGAGCAGCCACTGACTGCACAGAGTAACGTTTGAAGCTTCAACACTGGAGCCAAACACAGCAATTAAAGGGGAACGTCAGGATTATTCAAAAGCGAAAGTAAATGTGTGTCCCTCATATTCACTGCAATTCCCTCTTTATTTGTAGTTTTAGCTATGCGACACCAACACGCAGAGCGGCCAGAGACGCAGACAACGAAGAGTAGCATAAGCACAGGAAGGGCACACACAGACACACACAGGTGAGGCGTGAGTCATAGGTGTTTTTATGTGTCACTGTGTCACTCATGCTGGGATTGCTAGTAAATGGCACAGCACACCGCAACTATGCTTACTGTATGTCTACCTGTTCCTACGTCTGTGCCATGTGGCGTGTGTTTGCGCTGCTGTTTGCCAGATGTGTCACAGCGTGAGTCAGGTCCCATGAGTATTATTCTGCAGCAGCAATGCGAATCACTGCCTCAGAATAAAAAAATAAGCTCAGTAGGTAGGCTGAGTGAGCATTCGTTAAAACACTTTTGACCGCTTTTGACCATGGGCAGCCCCTGTTAATCTCCAGAGGCTGGCCATGGTTACAGTTAATGAGCAAGGTGCGGTGAGCTATGCCCTGCCTCAGTCCCAACATGTACCTCTTCACTGAGTGAGATTAATTACCGCACAATTCTGAGCCAATCCACAGCCCTGCTGCTCTCCTATCCCCTGACTTAGACACACAGATACTGTACGTGCACTTAAAGAGCACATAAAATGCAACACAGTGTACATAATTAATTAAAAGAGCTTCGAGGCAAGCTAAAGCCATTTGCGCATGATCGGTCAAGAGCAGAGCGGTGGGTTGTTAGGAGCGAGGTCTGAGTTCAGACACATTCCACCAGCAGTGAAGCATTTTCCTCCAGTGGTTGTTGATTGCTTTCAGCTATATCCCCCTGTGCCCAGACCCATTGTCAGCTGTCCAAGGATGACTGGCTGCAGAGACGCGCTCATGCTTCCAGTCAATACTGCCCATGATGGAGAGCAGGGGCCAACACTCTCCTCACCCATTTAGTGTACACACTCCGCTGTGGGCAGCCAGACCACCACTGACACACAGACAGACTAAGAACACAGTCAAACAGAAGTGCACACCCACACCCACACATACACAGGCTGATAAACACATTCAGGTATGCACAGCTTTCCCATAAACACAGTATGTCCTGCCTTATATTTAGTTGTACCATTTCAAAACTTTAGTCTTTCAGATTTAAGTTATATTATTCTTACAATATTTTCTAAACCTAAATCTTTGTAAAACCGTTCTTAGTTCTTCCAGTCTATTACTCTCCAGTGATCCTTACATTGTTACTCTTATCCTACTCTTAAGCACATTTGTATTATTATTTGATGTTATTTTTCTCCCTTGTGTGCTAGAATATAGGTACATAAATATTTATTATTTACAATCGGCGATAGTGCTATAAGACTGCTTACTGTGCATGTGTAGGAAAGTTTAAAGAAATAATGGTTGCGGTTCTAGACACAATTACAGTAAAGCATTTATCCTGTAAATCACAACTACAGCACAGTTTCATTGTAAAGTGCAGCAAGACTTTCGTACTGTAAAACAGTTAAAAAACAACAAAATAGGACATCGAGTCGGTAATGGACCAGTCCGAGATGCAGCTTTGGATTGGATAAGATGCACCTTCAAATAAAAGTTGTATTAATTAAGTGGAACACAAGTCAAAACCAAGACATGAAGCACTTTGTAAGTATTGTGTCATTTAAGGGAGATGCTATATCAACAAGGTATGTTATTATCAATAACATTATTTTTATTATTGGAAGTAGTAGTAGTAAAACTCTTTTCACCACATGCAATCACATATACAATGTAATGTATTGCTATCTCTCTCCCCACCCCCAGGATTGAGGCCAGTCTTTACCGTAAAACAAGCTGCCCTTTAGCAGTGAATCATGTAGCCAAGCAGCAGCTTGCTGCAGCAGCAAC
This sequence comes from Gadopsis marmoratus, assembly GCA_036023855.1. Classification (NCBI taxonomy): domain Eukaryota; kingdom Metazoa; phylum Chordata; class Actinopteri; order Centrarchiformes; family Percichthyidae; genus Gadopsis; species Gadopsis marmoratus. Next base: position 6,647 of record JAVQJF010121052.1, read on the forward strand.
AGAGCCACGTATTGTTGTAGATTTACTAAATTGTATCCTCTCATCAATTTAAGTAAATAAGTAAATACAAATACCACCAAATGGTTATTGATTAGTTCATATAGATTCTTATTCTATCAGGCGTAGAACATAATGCCCTTCCTTTGCCAAATAGCAGTCTGATATTGACAGCTGCAATTAGAGGGCACCCAAGTGTTCGGTGCAATGCCAAGAGAGTTTTCTAAATGTGCAAGTGTTATTTTCTGCAGGGATTCAACTGATTGAACTCCCAGCTATTGTGTGAGATCAAATACATCCAACTTAGACAATCTAAAAGAGGAAACCTCTCAATTTGTGTATAAAGCTGTGTTGTTTTGGTCAAAACTTTGGGTGCAAGTGTCCCTCCTGCACATCTGTGCTCCAGTGCATCACCTTGCTTTCCCTCTCAGGCAGCCACAGACTTAGCTACCAGACTCTGAGATTTCTTTCATGATGATGTCAGTGTAACAGACATTTCCAAATTAGAGTTATTGTTTTTTCATGAATACATGTTTAGAAACAAACTGAGCCTGAGGCGGAATGTGTGGACCCTGTAATGCCAGAAGTGGATCTTTCATCTTCATCAGCTTAGTTTGGTCACAACATAATGCGCCCCTGTCTAGGATAAACCACGGCTGAAATTGCGGATGCTTTCCTGAAACCTTTCAATCCTAGAAAGAGAAAGAGGACTGTGATTGGCTTAGCAGGCTTGAGCTGCCTGACAGACATATAGCTGCTTTAGAGGAGCACAATTCCCTGGTGAGGACTCAGCAGCCGCATTGCCATATGTGGCAGACTGCTCAAAAAACTATTGCGGTGATGAAAAAGTGAAAGTTGGATTTGCAGTAAATAGCATGGAAAAAAGCCCATACATTTGCTATATTCCTTTCCTATCTGGCCTGCGGCTGTGAAATGTGCTGGATGTGCCTATATTAGTGGTGTGTGGAGAGGCACTGCGGTCTATCCTCTCACACCGACAGGGGTTTTTTAAAACAAAGCTCCCTGAAGACAGAAAATGCTGGCCTGAGCGGTTTTCAGCTGGAATGTGCCACTACGCTTTGGTATCCATGACAGAGTCTATCCTATTGTCTAGAGGAGCCATCGCGGTGGCAATGGAGCCTAAATGAGGCCAATAATGGTTCTCTGCTCGGTCCCCAGAGTCTTGCCTGTTTAAAAATCGATTCTCTGCTTGACTAGGGACAGGCTGGGAATAGAGAGAACTGGAAGAAATGAAGAGGAAAGTGGCGGAAAGAAAGACAGAGGGGTTAAGAAAGGCTACAAACGATAGATGCCACTGGTGAATAATCCAGCCACACGTTCTATTACTATATCAGTGCATCATAAGCTATGACAAGCAAGTTAATTTGACAAACATTATACGGCACAAATCAGACTGGATTTGGTCATTTCCTTCATGACTTGACTGATTTAGATCACTGTAAATTCTTCTCCTTTGTTTATATCATATATATATATATATATATATATATAGATTTCCTTGAACTGTATAAGTGAGGTTATTTAGGCTATATATACATAAACTTTATCCACCAACGGATAAACATAGGATAGCCTCTATATACAGTGTATTGTACACTTTATTAATATTAAACAGTGGTTATTCCAAAGTTCTTTGCACAGACAGATGCTCTTGGCCTTTTTATACAGAACAGTTGCCAATCAGACCAGTTGTTGTCCAGCAGTTGTGGTTTAGCTCTATTCTAAGACTTAAAAAAGGTTTTCATTTTATGTCAGCGCCCTGAAACTTATTTCCCCTCGTTTTAATTCTTCGGATTGCAGCATCTTGCTATTGATTGCATGTTGCCTGCCAAGCCTGGGACATGACTAACTAAGAAGGCAAGTCCTAAAGTAGACAGAAAATCCGCAGAGAACGTTAACACCTCATGTCTCATTTCACAGTGCTGCACATTAATATGAAACAGTGAGCGTCTGTATTATATATTATCACTCAGCTTTATTTTCGGGTACAACTTATCTCTCACTGACTTGGACAGATAAGTCTTCTATGTCTTGCTACAAGGAACACATTGTTTGTATGGACCTCTTTATATTCCAATAAAAAGAGAATTTAAAGTAAAAAAGAAGAAGAAAGAAACAGTGACTGGAACTTTATGTGCTAAAACTGTGATAATTCTGATTAAACAGTGATGGATTACTTCTACCAACTCAATAAAATTTTTTAAATGTTTTCACTGATCATTTTCTAATCATCCACGTCAGTCATATCATATCCATGTCAACAGTCTGCTGTACCAAAAAACAACAGCTCACTCTGATCATGCCAGAACAAGACACTAAAGCACACGCCACAAACACACAGCACAGCAACTTACCAAAGCGAGGGCAAACCTGTCAGAGACTCGCAGTGATTTGGAAAAGTCTCCTCTCCTACTTTGGGAGCTCAATATGCTGTCAGTTTGTGGCAGAGAAAGATATATAGGCTTCATCAGCAACTGAACCAATGAGAGAAACTTGTGGGAGTTGCAGAACAATAGCAGCAGCCAACCGAAAGTCCCAAACACACACACACACACACGCAAAGAGAAACGGAAGGTGTATGGAAGCCCTATTAAAGTGATGAGGTCTTATTGAGTGGTTGGGATCGCACATTCACTGGGGACGAGGGGGTGGATGGGAGGATGGATAGTGAATCAGAGAATGTTTTATTCAACGTGCGCTCATCTGCTGCTCTTATTTACACCACCCCTCCACCACTTCAGCTCTGCGGTGTGTGAATAGACCTGAAGCGAGTCTTAGTGACCTTCAACCTTCTCCGACACGCTCACCCGTTTGTCTCGACCCGACTCACAATGGGACTCCAAACCCGATCTCTAAATAAGGTACCACTGAGGACACAGTGCAATACACAGTAGAGCTCAACTACATTAGACAATGCACACCTACAGTATAGATTTCTTCTTCCTTTGCACAAATTATGTCCAGGCACAAGCTTGCAGTCGAAGGGCAGGTGATGTGATGTGTATGTTGACTAACTGAGGTTGAAATCCAAATTGCCATGTCTTCCATGTATAATAATGTATTATTATATAGTGTTATTTTAAAATAATAGTCCATAAAATAATCATATCTGCAGTTGAAAGTTGTTCTCTCCCTTTCTTATTGTGTCCGTCTCGTAGACTTACGAGTGAAATGACATGTTATAGGTTTCCAATGCGGCATATGTTTCTTTATTTTTACACATAAAAATCTTGAAAAGGATGCAATCAAGACAATCTGGCTCATTTCATTTTTTTTTAAAAACCCAGAAAAAAACAGTGGCTGTTAAACTTTAAAATCTACAATCCACTTTGGCTGTAGATTCAAAGATTCTGTACACACACACACACACACACTCAGTATCATTGATTGTTCTCAGAGCATTGCTGTATCCATTCTACAGTGCAGCTGCTGTGGGTCTCAGAGAGGGGAATGGGCCCTGCGGGAAGCAGTCCAGTTATCTCAGATGGAACCTTATTACAGGATTTATGTGAACAGAAAAATAACTGTAAGATAGTGAATCTGTGCGTGTGTGCGTTTGTGTATCCCGGCTGTGAGGTTATCCAAGGTTTTGTCAAAAGGATATCGAGAGGGCTTTGTCAATTGCCATCCTGGCCCGTAAATAGCCACAGCTCTTCACAGGCCATGTGTTCAGCATCTTTTGTGTGGCATATAATAATTAGGTACATAATACTGCCATATTACTGTCATATGATAGCAAAGCTCTGTGTGGAGAGCCAAAAATGAGGAGAGAGCCTTTGCCGAAAGTCCAGTCAGCGCTCTTTCTCTAAATTTCTGACACCCTGCAAGGCCCAGGCAGGCTGATCTGCACTGGTGTGTGGATGGAGGAAGAAAAGACGGATGGCAGGAGGAAGAAAAAGAGGAGAGGCAGCAGGAGATGGGGGGGGGGGGAGAGAGAGAGGGGGGGGCAAGGCAGGGGCTGCAAGCCTAGGAGAGGTGCCAGATCACTGCTGGAGCCAAGAACAGGACTGACTGGGCCTGTGTGTCAGATCAGTGAGCACAAGCACAAGCACACGCACACACACACACACACACACACACACACACACACACACACACACACAAGCATATGCAGGATGAACAGACACATCGATGTCACTGACCTTCGACAAACACACCGCAATGTTACAGCTCTAACAAACTGAGACACTAACAGTTATCATCTCGGGAGTATCCACTATTATACGCACTTAAAAAGCAGTCTGCCATGTTTGTGCTTGCTCGTATGTTTATTGTGAGCTCTCTACATTCAAGAATTTCAGATTTTAGCTCATCCTCTAACAAGGGGGGCGTCTGCTGTTCCTAACTTCTTGCCATGCGTCTGCTTCTCTGTGAACTTGATTGGACAAGACTTTAAACAGTTGGCTGGGACTCGGTACCCACTCATTACCGACCAACGCCGCTAATAGCCAGCATCCTGTACCCACAATGTGAGCCTACAACAGAGACGGCTGTTCCACACAGTGCAATATTTATGGCAGTCCCTACGCCCTGGGGACTCATTGCACCATAACACAGACCACTGCAGCTGACAAAATAACAGGGCAGAGTGTTCTAGCTTTAGGAAACAGTAGAAACACCTCTCGTTCTCTCTTTGCCTCTTGCTGCTTCTCTCGTCCTCTCCCTTGCCAATTCTCGCATGACCTCGTCTGTGTTTTTCTCTTTTCTTCTTCATAGCTCAGAGCCAAGGCCATCTGAGTGGATTTCAGAGACAAGTTGACAAGCCAAGCAACAGAAAATTGAGATAAAGTCCCTCCTCTCTCTCTCTTTGTGGTCCAGTCCGCCGAGAGATCACGGCTTACAATTTCACCGTTGCGAGCAAATCTGATCTTGAAAATTCTGACAACTTTCTTACAAGTAACTGCCAGCACTGAGATTTTCAACATCTACGTCTCCAAGGAATGCTACACCGGTGATTCGCTTTCCGCATCGATTCTACAAAAAGAAGAGAAAAAGAAACGATTAAATCACACCTTTAAATGCAATTTCATCCTGTAAGACAAGGCAATCTGCCAAGACTAATCTTGTGCGTGTAAGTGTATGTGTGTCAGCGAGGAAGACAAAGGAGAAAGAGGCTGCGTTTCTCTATTTCCCTGCACTCTTTTCATTTCTGCGTAGCGTATGTGCACATGTGTTGGAGCTATTCATATCTTATCTCTTACACGTTCACCCATGGGACATTGGCAAGATTTTCCCAGAACCAATGCAAAGTGACAGCTGGGAGAGTGATTCCATTATTGCTGGTGAGGTCTACCCTCCCTGTGTTATGACAAAGCTGATAGCAGAATGCAAACAGAGAGACAGAAACCTAGTAAGAATAAAGTCAGAAGCAAGATCTATTCAAACGTGTACCCATCCCAGGCATGATCATATGAGAAATAATCGACATTGTCCAGTCCACTTTTTCTCCTTATGGGACTTGTAGTCAAGTTCACTTGCGCAAGCAAAGCTGCATCATGTCCTCCAAACTTAAAAGCACAACAGCATCAAAGGTCATCGTCTTGCAAAAAACTTTACAACTGGTCATTACAAAAGTTAGTCTACTACTTGGTTAAGATTAGAGGAAGATCACGGTCATGTGTTAGGGTAGGTTAGGGGAAGGGTTGACAAGGGTTAAAAGAAAACGTTCCATCCATCCAAGAGATTTTGCAGTACTGAAACAAAACCAGCCTTTTTCCACATTTGATCCTGACAGACAAGTCATCATTTTCACGGCCACAGGAAGTCCTCATGTGGCAAATGTGAACACTTGCAGACTGCATTATATTACTTTGCTGGATTTCTTAACACAGACTATCAATCAGTAGGTCTAGTTTTTCAGAGATGATGTTATTTAATATTGGCATGTTTGGATCAACAACAACATAATACGTTGATGGTCCATGCCCTACAGGACAACACATTTTCTGATCTGACGCCACTAGTGACAGGATGACATCACGTTTCACAAATTTAACCATTTCTGATATTACACTACTATAGTTAAGGTTTGGTTTAGGCACAAAAACATATTGGTCAGGGTTAGGGAAATTTTCATTAAGGTTAGGGGACATCCGTCGTCACGGTTACAATTATAATTAGTTTAGTTAGTTAGTTACGGTAATTGACAATCGTAGACATGGTTAAAAGAACCAGTACTGACTTTCGTAGGAAACTGGAAACTAACACCAGTCACCCGTGTAAAAGTCTGGCATTTTGTTGACCCATCCATCCAACCGACCTCCTCCCTCTGCAGACTTTGTGGCTCTAACATCACACTTCCTTTCTTCTGGATGGACAAGAGTCATAACGACTACGGCCACTAAAGGCATTTGTCAATTGAACGTTAACCTTTCGCGGTTTTGTCGTTTTTTGGGCCATTTGACACACTGGATGCACAAAGAACAGTCTCGTCTGGATACAACGATTTGTGATTAAAAATAGCTTTGATAAAATGCAGCATCCAGTGTTATAGAAGTGAAGTACTTACATGCATGTATACATTGTCTACTATGTCCGGCTGCACAGCAAATAAAAACAAGCTTGAGAACCTTTTTTCAATTTACTTTGTTCCCCATTTCTTTAACCGCTATCCACTTTCCTCTGTTTTTCTATTTCTTCTCCATCTTCTTCCCTTGTTGATTTAGAGGCACTGGCCATTTTCCACGAAAGCTCATTAATGCCTCAACATAACGGAGAGTTTCACCTGGTGGGTAAAGTGACTCCAAGCTACGCAAAAAAAAAATCAACACCACTTTATTTTAAGTGCTGTAACTGCTGACAGGTTAGTCTTTCAAATGACTGAATTAAAAAGGCCAATCTCTTGAAAGTGACTTTGACAGGCCTGACTTTGTTTACCACATTGACAGCTGTCAAAGTACAGTTAAAATAAGAAGCGAAGTTTTCTAAGAAACTGCTCCAGGTAGGAACTATCGGACAGAGAGGCAGACGTCAGGGTATGAAAGAAAGAATAAGACAGGTATTAGTGGAGTGGGATCTCTGCCATGTGCTGGGAAAGTGAAAGAGTCAGAGAGGTTATCAATGAAGGGACATCCGGTGAGTTCAGGCATTCATTGTCACGTATCCTGTGGTCCCCTGCATTGATGTCTTCACCTGTTAAGTTTACACATCATTTCGTCCTCTGATCCGATTGTTAAATGTGTTTTCCGTAGCCTTCCTGCTGTCCACCTTTGTGATAAAATGCAGCGAATATAGACGATATTTCAGGTCAGCGAACAAGCTATGAGTTTTGAATTGTTTGCGTTTGTTAATTTATAGGGGACACTGCACATTAATCAACACTGAGTAACATTATTATAAATATGCTGTGTTTATCTCAACAGCTAATTTGCACCCATTTGTCCCAACACAACTAAAACTGTCAAATACATAGTTTAAGTGCAATTAAAATAAGGTGGGAAAAACTGAACTAACAGTCTTAAACAAACAGCCAGTTTGAAAATGCAGTTACATGAATCAATTGTTCTCATTTTGATGGAAATTCTTCCAATTAATTGTTTCTCTACATTATGATTGGGGGTGAAACTAATCTGTATAAATCCTGTACATTTTAATGTCTCACTCATGCCCCCCCCCCACAGAATGGAGCATGATAAGCTGAATTCTATTTGTATTATACCTCAAACACTTTGGGCTATTTGGGCAGTTGATCTTGGTCTGTCTGTGCTGCATGTTTCCTCGTCATTCCCACAACAGGATACACATTTTGAACTAAAGACAGTCATTAGTACATGAGGACAGTATTCCACCATCACCCCAATTCATAAGATGTGGGGATACAAAAAGCCTAACGTGTGTTCCACCATCTTATATTGTTTTATTTTCCTTCCCTTCCCAAACACCACACCAAATCATCCTACCCTTTACAAACACTGTTTACATACGTATGTATAGTACTGACAGTAAAAGAAAATCTAAATGATATTAGTGCATTTAACCTCCATCATCACAGAGCTCGACTATCATTTAGATCTATAAGTGCAAATACCTTAAGAGTTCAAGCTTGAAGGTCTTCAAACCCGCATATTAATGTCATCGTCCTAATTTGCGAGATGGAAACCAGATTTATTGCACACGTTTGGCTATTCTGAAGTGCAGTTAATCAAGCAGTATTCTCTCTGCGCTGTTTATTGTTCTTTTATTGTCAATCAATGTGACAAGGGAGAGATGGTCTTTTAAAACATGAGCCTCCTCCAAATATCAATTCCAGCAGTTCAGCGGTGAAAACAATGTGCACGTGAGTGTGTCTGTGTGTGTGTTTATGCACGTCAGTGGCTGAATTAATGAATGAGCTCTCAGCCGCAACCAATCCTCAACCTTTTCTGCAACAGGACCACAAATCACTGCCCTGTCCTTTCTGCTGTGATCCAAGGGGCTTCATCAGATGACTAAAGGCTTCAATTCCCCGACGCTGCCCTGTATTCTACATCTACGTGTTGTTGTCATTATGTGATTGTATGCGTCTGCGCATAATTGAACATTTTGAACCCATGATCCAATATGTCTCAAATGAATCCTCGGCTCCCACATCAGAATGATTATTCCTAAACAAACCGTGTTTAATCGACTGCGTGCCTCCGCGGCACTCTCCATCTGGAGGATGCTGTGTGACAGCTTCCCTCAAATTACAAATATCAATCTGCCACAGTGGGAGCTCAGCTGCCAGTGGCCTCATGGGGGTCCACGTCAAAGCAACCAGCCTTCAAAACAAAGCCATCAAAACGCTGCGCTCGCTAGATGCTTTGCCCTGAGACAACCACATTTGTCACCTGGTCACAGCTCTGCTAAAATGACCAAACGATGGAAAAGCGAGTGCTTGCTGTGTGACACACCGATGCATGGTGATGTGTGAAACACTCCAGAGAATACAAAGATAATAACAGCTAAACTGAGCTGGATTCAGCAGGGAACCTGAACTGAAGTTGGCCCAGTGTGTGGTTCTGGGTCAGCTCTTTGTTGCTCCACCCCTCTCTCCCGCCACGGCAGGGCCCGACAGACGCTAGCACCGAGGGCTCCCAATCTGCTGTGTGATCAGCGGTACTCTCCCTAAGCGTGTTCCCCCTCCTCGTCACCGGCTGTCTGCCCGCAGCAACACCACCACTCCATCCACACGCTTATTGATACACTTCACCGCAGGATCGCCTTCGAGTCCTCGGGAAAGCAATGGGTCTGCGGGGTGGCCTAATTCAATCAGCGGTAGGGGAAAATACACACATCATTCATCACCAACACAGGACTAGTCCAGGAAGAGTCTCAACCAGCTCTTCCTTCTTACTAGACAACACACAAACACATACATAGATATAGAGCAAAAGTAATCACAGGAAAGCAGTGCAGTCAGTTACTGGGTGCACAGTAGACGTCCTGGCGCTTGCATGGTTAATTTGATTTCCATTTGGGCTGCATATTGGTTCCCCAACTGTGTTTATAGCAGTCATGGTGTGCGCCCTGTGTAATATAATGGGCCCAAGTGGACATTTAACCCTGTGGAATCCAAACAGAAACTGCAGCAGGAAATGTTTCTTTAGAAAGCGTGACCATCGGTTTTTTAAATTTGGACTCTCAATGGCACTTTACTCTACATTTAGAAAATGCAACAGCGTGTATATATGGCCTTTGTAAAGTGCCATCATTGTGGTGGCTGAGCGAGAGAATAGCTAAGTTCAACACTGGCAATACTGACAAAACATTGCCTTCAAAAGCGTCATGTTCTGCGTCATATTTTAGGATATTTTAGCACGTGTCTTGTGCATTTTACATGCAACAAGAAAGAGACATGCATTCTGTGATTTCATGTGCATGCAGGTTATTACTAGCATGAAAGACTGATAAATAATATATACTTAAGCAGCGTGCGACAGACATAACTGGTCCTCAAGTTACTGCAGTCCTGTTTGTCATATTGTTGGAGTTACTTTTCTATAGCGTTGATACGTTTCATTTTCACAAAGAACAATTCTCACACGGCCAGGCCTGCACCACTTCATGATAATTGGCTAATGGACTTCAACACCACTCAGTACACATGGCGATGGCGTTTAAAGCAAACGCTGTAATGCAGATCCGAAACTGAACGGACAAAGGATGTTATGCCATGAGCGGTGAAGCAATGGGATTTGAGGAGTCAGTTAAAACAGGTAACATGTAATATGTATGAAGCGTATTAGCGTAATGTACATGGTGGTATAATGAATGTCAAGAGGAGAGATGACTGCTGGCCTTTATTCTCATGCACTCTGATCCCACATGTTTACTTGTGGCACACTCAGTGGCACATATGCGTGTGGCTCAGCAGCCGCACAAATACCCCAAATGTAAAATGTAAGGAGAGTCGCTGCAGCCACTGGACGTTCCAACCTGCAGAATCAGCCGGCAGCTGAACAAAAGGAGCCGTCTGCTTCAGCACCGCGGACAGTTCCCGTCACGTTCCCCACGGCGAGGCGCGCTTTGCAGCGTCGGAGAGAAGTGACTTTACCGAGTCACTAACTAAAGCCTCCCAGGGGGGGGGGGGGCGGGGGGGGGGGGGGGGGGGGGGGGGGGGGGGGGGGGGGGGGGGGGGGGGGGGGGGGGGCGGGGGGGGG
>JAVQJF010121067.1:0-13714 GCA_036023855.1 Gadopsis marmoratus
TGTGTGTGTGTGTGTGTGTGTGTGTGTGTGTGTGTGTGTGTGTGTGTGTGTGTGTGTGTGTGTGTGTGTGTGTGTGTGTGTGTGTGTGTGTGTGGAAAAATGAAAAGTTGACTGAGAAATCATTTGTGTTCGTGGCAGCTCGTGGTTGAAGCTGCACTCTGGTATCCTGGTAAAGTGCAAGCGCGTCGCTCAGTTAGCTTTCTCCAGCTAAATAAAGGTTACTAAAGCAGTCTATCCGTTGCGTACCGGCTCGGTGTGATGCTGTGCGCGATGCCTCTGCTAGTAAAGTGCAGTGTAATCGGCGTTTTAAACGATGCTGCGCAACACGGCTCACCTCACGGGAGTGATGATACATAGCTTTCATCTCTGCACACTTGGCCCTCTTAGCCTGCGGGTTTATAGTGGTGTTTTGATAAATGACACTGTTTCATTGTCTGGGTATATCACTGCTGTGTCCGTGTGATTACACACGAGGCAGAATCACTCTCGGCAAAAATAGAAGTTTCTTTATGCCAGGCTACATCCACACTTAAACCTTTTTTTTTTCGTTTTGTTTTGAAATGCGTACGGTTTGCTTGCGTCCACACTGCTCTGCGGACGCAGTTTAGTTTGAAAACTCCGGGGTTGTGTTTTAGTGAGGACGGGCAGAAACGAAGACGTTTAAAACGATGACGCAGACGCCCACGTTCGCTTCCTGATTGGGTCTTCTCAGCCACAACGTGTCCGTCCCTGATTCGTCACGAAGATGTTTGGAATGATAAGCGTTCATGTGCCCAGCAGGCCTGCAATTTTATTATAGATTAATGTTTTGATTATTTTGATTCTTGTGATGGGAAAGCCCATCACAAGGTGCCATAGCCTAAGGTGATAACTTTTAGTTGCTTGTTTCTATTCTGACGTTGTTGTTTTTTTTTCTCCTTTTGACAGTCAATGCAGCAGACAACAAACAAAGGGACAAGAACATGACTGCCATTAAGATCACCATCGATCCGTGAGTACAACATTTAGGTTTATTATTTCTTTGGTGTCCCATGACCAGCTTTTCTGCAAAATCTACTGTACATGTGTTCATAACGATTATGAGCTCATTACGTTCTGAATAATGACGGGCAAAATACATTTTCTTTTCACAGACTGTGATCTTGTTTTCTTTATCACTAAGTTTTGACGTTGACAGTCTGTCTTGAAGCTTGCCTGTTGTCGGATGGCTGCTGTTGCGTTTTTCATGCATATAACCAGGGCTTGGATGAATACCTGCAGGAGGTCTGAGGCATGGATCATCCAGGAGAAACTACAGTATAATGAATGTGCCCGTGCTTAAACGCACCAAGCTCTTGTTTAAGATGCGGTTTCACCTCCAGCCTGCAATATGCATCCTCACCTGACTGCTTAAACAGCAGCGCGTCCTTCAGCCGAGCTGCTGTTTAAGCAGTCGTACCATTAGCCCCGCTGCACTTAGCTCTCCGCTGCTAATGTGGTTTTTATAGAGATGTTAATGCTCCTCTCCACAGCTCCCTCAGCCTGTTTGTGGCTGAGCTTATTAAGCACACGTGTCATTATTTCCAGACACCACAAACCTAAATGCATCAAATCATATCGGGGGGGGCACTGACAGATGTCATAGATTTATTTTTTTTTATAAAGAGCAAACACAGTTTTTGCTTGAACACAAGCCCTTCACATATTCACAAATGCATTTGCTCCCAGACCCAGACACACCCCACCGTTACATCATGGCCAGTGACAATCCCACCCTCCCTCGTAGCTCTGACAGACCGTTGCTCTTGTCCTGTTTAAACTAGACACTTGCTTTTAGCAGTGTTAATGCCTAGATAAAACATCTGTCGGTCATCCTAGAACCCCAGTTATAGTACTAACTGTCATTTTAACATGTATACTGAGTGCGCAATGGCTCCTGTTTCACTCATGTGAGGTGGAGTGCATTTTATAACAGACATCCGAAGCAGTAACGGTAACTTCAGTCCCACTTAATCTCCCACCTTCACTTATCATCAAGACAGCGGTTCAGTCTGTGTCCAGCTTGTATTCGTATGGCCTCTGTAACTCATCCACGCCCTTTATTCTGCCTCCACCAGTGAGTCCAACACCATTTCTATCTGGAACAATGGCAAAGGAATACCTGTGGTGGAGCACAAGGACGAGAAGATGTACGTCCCAGCTCTCATTTTCGGTCACCTGCTCACCTCGAGCAACTATGATGATGATGAGAAAAAGGTGACAGGTGAGAGGAGCCATGTTGACATCAGTGAAGTCAGTCCAGGAAGGTGAATATTGCTAACTGCCGTCAGCAATGCTAACTGTTTGTTTGGCCCCAGGTGGACGGAACGGGTACGGTGCTAAACTCTGCAACATCTTCAGTACCAAGTTCACAGTGGAAACTGCCTGCAAGGAATACAGACACAGTTTCAAACAGGTGAGGGTGTCTCTTCTTTTAAAGGTGCTTCTCTGATAATTCGATATAGTGACACCACCAAACAGACAACACCAGGGTCGAATGTTCATGTTCAGTGTTGTAAATTAAGACTGCAGTTCCCTTGGCTTGTCACAAAGAGGATGTCTGCTTCTTAGGTCAAAGGTTATCTTCTCCACTATACTAAAAGATAAACGGGTTGTCAGCAATAATCAATATGTTTTTCTTTTCACCTTTGTTTTTGCAATAAGAACAGTTTTCGCATATTTCCTGCTTTGCACTGTAAATACAGTAAATGCTGTACTTCCTGTAATCCCTGTCCAGCTAGAACATGGTTGTGTTTCACAGGCTCCAGAAGCTGCTAATGTGTTACGCCACAACTTCAATTATAGTCAGTTCCAGGCGATGGGGTAATGAGACAGTAATGACTGATTTGATCAGATTGTAGGATATTGTCATGTGAATTCTTCACCTGTGCCACTTGATTTCTGAAGGAATTGCTGTTTTATAGGGTTTTGACATGTGGTCATATCTGGGGTAAGGTTGTGTATATTATCACCTTTTGTGGTTGCACCCTCCAGGGTTGTATGGGCACAATTGTTAAGTCACCGGGTGTTTCATATGGTGGTTATTTGGGAGATTCAGCGGGGTTGGTCTGAGTTAAAGAGGATCATGCACCGGTATACAAGATAATCTTAATACATTTTAAGTAATAAACTAAAATAATCTAGAAGTGGACATGACAACCTTTCAGGTGTGGGTGCATGTTAGAATGTGTTTTTTCGTCCTCAGACGTGGCAGAACAACATGACCAAGACGTCTGATCCCAAGATCAAGTTCTTTGATGGGGAGGATTTCACCTGCGTGACGTTCCAGCCAGACCTGGACAAGTTCAAGATGGAGAAACTGGACAAGGATATTGTAGCGCTTCTTACCCGCAGAGCATATGATGTAGCCGGCTCCTGCAGGGGGGTCAAAGTCACGCTGAATGGGAAAAAATTACCTGTAAGTCTCTTTTTCCATCTCATTACGCATTTTTTCTTTCATTGTTGTACTGTACTTGCTTTAAAATGTGTGTTGATGTGGAACTTATATGTGATTTTGACTACTGTTAGAACCTATTGTGACATTTAAAATGGCCAGCTCCTGACGATGAGTCGCAAATTGTATAATGTTGTGCAGACCTGATTCAGAGATTCTTGTTTTGTTTTTTTGGCATTTCTAGTATATCTTAAAAATGGCTTTGTGCATGTGGTTATCTAGCTATTTCAGATGTACAGCAGGGCATGCATCCAGATAGTAACACAGGCACATAACCAGTGATTAATAGCCACTAGAAAGCAATGTCTGTCGACAGCACACACTGAACCAGGACGATATCCAACACAAGTATATTTTGTCATATTCATATTCAAGACATCTCTGACGATTCTCTTTGCTGTTAATGCAAACTCAAAACTTCCTTCATGTTTAGCGGAGTTTGTACAGCACATCGATTACTTGTGCTTTCACATTAAACACCTGACCAACCCTGTCTATACTGCTAGGCTTTCAATGTAAAACATTTGATGTGGAGGCTGTGTGGAGTTCTTCACATAGCTGATACTGTTATAAGTTATAATACTCATGAAGTTCAGCTTCACAAGCTTCCATGGAAGAGTTTCCGTCGGTACACATCAATCTCAAAGCAACACAGAAGTAGAAAAATTAATATGAAGTTTTGAAAAGGTACAGGTCATTTTATGCTACTAGTCGGTTTGGGGCTTACCAGTTAAATATTGAACCTAACTTTCATCTTTCCTTTCTGTCACTGAAGATTAATGGTTTCCGCAGCTATGTGGATCTGTATGTGAAGGACAAGCTGGATGAGACGGGTGTGGCCCTGAAGGTGGTGAATGAGAATGTAAATGATCGGTGGGAAGTTTGCCTCACCCTGAGCGAGAAGGGATTCCAACAAATCAGCTTTGTTAACAGCATCGCCACTACCAAGGTATCTAAATATCAACAGGGGATAAACGGGTAGCGGTGCTAGAATCACACGTGGAAGCGAAGAGTACAAATGTGTTTCTGTGTTTCAGGGTGGCAGACACATTGACTATGTGGTGGACCAGATAGTGGCCAAACTTATTGAAGTGGTGAAGAAAAAGAACAAGGCAGGAGTGTCAGTCAAACCCTTTCAGGTAGGTTTCTGAATGGTTGTATGCAACATTGATAACTATTGCAGGCGTGTGTTGAAAGCTAATTGACCTTCCTCTCATGCTGCAGGTGAAGAACCACATCTGGGTCTTTGTGAACGCACTGATTGAGAACCCCAGCTTTGACTCCCAGACCAAGGAGAATATGACACTCCAGACCAAGAGCTTTGGGTCCAAGTGCCCTCTGTCGGACAAGTTCATCAGGGCTGTAAGGACACGTCTCATTCACTTTCAACTCCTCACATGGCTTCTCGTGTAAAATGGTCATGAAAGGATCTTGTCTCTTTTGTCACCCGCAGGCAACCAACTGCGGGATCGTCGAGAGTATACTCAACTGGGTGAAATTCAAAGCTCAGATACAGCTGAATAAGAAGTGCTCATCTGTGAAGTACAGCAAGATCAAAGGGATCCCCAAGCTAGACGACGCCAATGATGCAGGTGTGTTAGCCGTGCGATTATTTATTAATGTGTAGAAGAACGTGTCCACCACTGACGGCAGAGCTGTGATTAAACGAAATCATAAATATTGATGTGGAATAGATTGCGAGGTTTACAGAGCACATGATTGGTTATGAAGTGTTGCTCAAAAGGCATTACAAGTTTTCAAGAGTGCATTATTTGCACATTTTGGGTATTACTTTAATCAGTACATGATATAGGATAAATGATTCACTATTGGGACTTGAATATGGAATATTGAATACACAATTTTTTTTCTCTAGTAGTGGTGAGAGCCTTATTCCAGTCTAGTAGATTTTATCGTCTTTTATTAAGACATATCTCCTTTGATTCTGGTTGCTGTGCACTAGCCAGTATAGGAAGACAAAAAGCTGCACAGTAAAGGAAGGATTGGATTTTGATTTGCTTTATGTTAGCTGATACCAATCCACTGAAATATGCCAGATCTGCCCCGATATACTGTATATACATATACATATTTTCCTGCGATGACCACCATGTGGAAAATGGCCTGTTGTGTCAGACCTTTATCTGAGAATTTACTGTCATTTTGCATCGCAGCCATCCAGGAAACTATAAAATGATACTCAGTGATTCATCTTTTCCATATCCACGTCCTAGGTGGCAAACACTCCTCTGAGTGCACACTCATCCTCACTGAGGGAGACTCAGCCAAGTCTCTGGCTGTCTCTGGACTAGGAGTCATCGGCCGCGATCGCTACGGAGTGTTCCCACTCAGAGGAAAGATCCTAAACGTGCGAGAGGCAACACACAAGCAGGTATAAGACTGGATCATTGTGAAATCTCTCCCACAGAAAAATGCGTTAGGGAAAATAGCAGGACCTTCCAAACATGCAGAATAAAATAAACACCATGTGTTGCTGTTACATGACTTTGTAGTAACTACATTTAGCTTACAGACACAGCTGCAAAGGGTCATGTTAGAGTGGGTGGGTCTGACCTTTGAATTCTGACAATTGACACTTAAATTTGTCAGCTTTCATGGAAGCAAGAGGCTGCTTGTACACGCATAGCTAACAGTTTGTGTTCACACCGTTCATTTAGTTTAAGAGAAATTAATCGAATATCATGACAGCACACGCTAAACACTGACAATGTGCACTTGTAAAGAGCCATAGGTTTAAAGCTCACCAACAGGCACAGATATTTTTTAACGGGAAAGTTGCTATACGTACAGTTTCAAAAACGACATCGCACAATTCTGTGAGCCAGTCACTTATCGAAGCTACGCTATAATGCAGGGCTGCCGTATGGAATCTGCTTCCGTGTGAGTACAGTTGAGAAAGACACAACAACCAGGTTGGAGGAGATGAAATGTGGACCCTGAGTAATGAAACTGTAATATGTGATGAGTAGGTCACCCTTTTCCGCACGTCGGGACTGTGTTTACTGGTTGAAAGCTGTGGTTAACTCTCAATGCCCCACACTGCCTGTAGCCAAAATGTTAAACATAATGGGATCTGTAATTTTATTTAGAGGTCATTAGGCCTCAGTTGTTGCATGTTTGTGATTTGGGCTTATAAGGACTATAAAGAAATGTTCAAAATTTTCAGGGTCATAATGCCCCATCATGCGCTGCTAAATAAATTGAAGGGTGGTGCCATGAAAGCTAGGATGAAGTTGTACACCTTCAGTGACTCTCCCATTCCCTATATCTAAACATTGTTTGGAAGTGTTAATATATTTGATATTGTCATGCTGGTTGCATTGCATTTAGTTGACATGGTATCATGTATTGGGAGGGGCTCTTCTTGTGAAAAACGGTGAAGAAGAATGTTGTTGAATAACCTCAGAAGGTTGTCGTCTTGTCGAGTAACAGAAAGTTTGAGATTGCAAAAGAATCCATCTGGTACGCTTTCAAAGAAAATGCATTGTTTAAGAGAAATAGAATAATATAATTGTAACATGTCCTTGATTTAGATCCCACCTTTAACTCAGGCGTAATTTGTAGGCAAACTGGTGAGTTCTCACAAATCCAACATAGGCATCCCTTTTCTCTGCCTCCTGTCAAGTAGCACTGGTTTGTTGTTGTAACTGAAATGGAAAATGCTCTTTTTTTTTGTTTTTTTTGGTTGCTTAAATGTTGTGCTTTTCTTACCATCTGCACGTTTACTTAAACTCTGCCATTTCCTGTTGAGGAGGCGGCGTACAGTTAGTCTGTGTCAGCGCCTGTGCTGGAGGCATCGGCCCACAGCTTCTATGAGCCAGCATTGTTTTGGCTTTGCCAAATAAATGAGCTGAAAGCCGGAATCTGCATTGACTGGGATCTATTCTCAGTGGGGAATAATCTGCTTCCCTTCCACATAATCAACAGATTCAAAATGATTATAAAAACATTGATTTAATGAAAGTTTATTATGTTCCGTCTTGTATGTGACCTGGACTTGTCTTTCACCAGATCATGGAAAATGCTGAGATTAACAACATTATTAAAATCGTCGGCCTCCAATACAAGAAGAGCTACGACGACCCAGAGTCACTGCGGAGCCTGCGCTACGGCAGGATCATGATCATGACGGATCAGGTGACCTGCCTCATGGACACTCGCACACCTTCCTTTATAGTGAATAGCTGCTCAGTCAGTAGCTGTAACATTTCTTGTCTTGTCCCAGGATCAAGATGGCTCCCATATCAAAGGTCTGCTCATCAACTTCTTCCACCACAACTGGCCATCCCTATTGAAACACACTTTCCTGGAGGAGTTTATCACACCCATTGTCAAAGTAAGAGACCGACACACTCTCTCACACCTGCTGGACATTTCCATCTCCATACACCTGATGTCAAGTAGCACTGAGCTGCTAAATATGCTGGTAATAATAATATGACACATAGTATAAAGTGCACCAGACCTTCTGTTATACACAGAATTGTCCATAATCGTCAAATATGCAGAGGAAACCACTTGAAACCTGCAGCAGGTGATAAAGGGGCCTCTGCACTGCTCTTTTTAAAATTCGGTTTCCAGTTCTTGGGGGTGCTACTGGACAAGTGGGGGAGAACAACTTTTGTGTCTCCAGGGGGCGCTGGGTGTAGTCTGGTCAATTGCCTCAAGTGAGGTCAACTGGGGCTGATGACTCCCAAGTTTGAAAATTTGAAAAGAATCTGGGGGATGTGGAGTTTGGAAGAAGTGAGCTTACCAGACCTCTGTAGCCCACTCCTAGGCTAGCATCTCAAGGCTACCTTAGCCACTACTACAACGCACCCGAATCTCAGACGAACTGCCGATGGCAGAGTTGCATTGTGGGTAATGTAGGCACCAGGTTGTGGCTAAGAATGCGTGGAATAGTAAAGATAACGTCGCTTGTTCTGCTGCATCAATTCTTATCCTTTTTTTCGCCAAACTGCCTCTCATGAGCCTGATGAAACGCTAAATCAGTGGAGAACTTCTTTTTAAGAGATTTCTTTTTTTCCACATGTTAATTTGCACAACATATTTAGCGGACATGGCAAAAATTCAACACAAACCCACAGTAAAGCTGGACCTCCCTGATGTAAATTTGTTGTCTGCAGGTGACCAAGAGCAAGCAGGAGCTGGCCTTCTACAGCATTCCAGAGTTTGATGAGTGGAAGAAACACACAGAGAACTTTAAAACCTGGCATATAAAGTACTACAAAGGTTTGCCATGCCAGTATTTAAATAGATCAATATAAACTTTGCAAATGAAAAATATATGTGTCAAGTTCTTTCTTGCATTTGAAAAATTGTTGATTTTGAAATGATTTTTAAAAAATGTAAAATTTATGTTCCAGGTTTGGGTACAAGCACAAGCAAAGAGGCAAAGGAATACTTTGCTGACATGGAGAAGCATCGCATCACATTCAGATACAGCGGTGCAGAGGATGACGCTGCCATTACCCTAGTGAGTTCAATGTTACAGTTACATACTGTTCTCTACGGGAGCGGAATTGTGAAAAACACCTTCCAACGTAATGCACACTCAAACGCCACCATTCAGTACAGTGTCAAGACCGCAAATGTATTTAAACAAGTAGTCTCATGAGAGAGACCTGTGTGCAAAACTGTACATATACAGTGTAAGCATAGACGGACATACAGATAACTCAACCTTTTTGAAGTAAGAGAATGCGACTTCATATTTATGTGGAGCTCATTCAATTTGTACGCGTCAAAGTATTTGAACCCACTTTTTCCAAATTCAGTGTGAACACAGAGGTACAGCTAATGTTAACATTTCCTGTGGCCTCGCATTGTAAGTGCTGTATTTTAGTTGTAAGCAGGGAGCAGCAGTAAATAGACAGTTTTTGCAATAGACGAATATAAATAATCAACATACAATGCTGCACCCTTCTGTTAAGGAGAGGACCATCCCATCTTTTCATGTAAGATGCAATGTGACGAATGCGTCGCCTGTGACGAAGCGCAGCGCACTGCGATACACGAAGTCAAGAGACTTTAAAGTGGAGGGAGAAGCATGCATATCGCCATAATATTGTACTGTATTATACGTGAGATTTGGTAGCAAAAGAATAATTTTATTCAATACCTCACCCTTTTCAACATAAAAATGCTTTTCATTTTGAAAGGGTTCTCAAATATAAAGATTGTCCAAACACATGCAAGCACTATGCTTCAATAAAATTATGACTTATTTTAGAAACGGATAAAAAGTTAGTACTTAGTAAGTTAGTACAGTTAGTACTTTGATCCTCTGTGCATTAAACACATTATGGTCCACACTAAACAATACGTGTGAAGGAGAATGTAGTAAATGGAGGCTGTTCTACTGCTTCAGGCCTTCAGTAAGAAGAAGACGGATGACAGGAAGGAGTGGCTGACTAACTTCATGGAGGACAGACGCCAACGGAGGATGCACGGCCTGCCGGAGGTTCGTGGCTTTGCTCAGAGTTGTGCGAAGGCAGTGAAGAGAGATAATGATTGGTCCGTTATAGACCAGTCATTATAGATGTGGTGACACTTTGTAAAGGTTTCAGCAGGGTTTACTAAAACAAATCTGATGAGTCATTATACCACTGATTGAAGTATGTGTATTAATTTTTGATTTCAGCAATACCTGTATGGAACTCAGGCCAGGCACCTGTCCTACAATGACTTCATCAACAAAGAGCTGATTCTGTTCTCCAACTCTGACAACGAGAGATCAATTCCATCCTTGGTTGACGGTTTGTATTCTCACATCCGTCTCTGTGGACTGGTTTGTTGTGCCACTTTTCTTAGGGGGATTTCCTTTTCCTTAAAAGCCACAGAATCATTATCACCACCAACACGAAAGTCATTCTTTTGTAAAACTATTATGATAAAAACCATCATTGTGTGTTCTGACTCTGGAAGAATGGTGTTGATGATGGTGTGTGTGCGTGTGTGTGTGTGTTGTTCCCAGGTTTAAAGCCAGGCCAGAGGAAGGTGCTGTTCACCTGCATGAAGAGGAACGACAAGAGGGAAGTGAAGGTAGCCCAGCTGGCCGGTTCGGTGGCAGAGATGTCTGCCTACCATCATGGAGAGGTACAGTCACATCAGTGTCCTCTAGACATATGAAACGGTGTATAGTCATTGTAACAATGGGGATGATGAGCAGTGCGACGACCCCTCCTGTCCTCCCATGTCAGCAGGCTAGATTTAGGCTACATCCAAACTATGTACCAACCAAACCAATAGGTTTTTGTTTTTAAAAGCATAACTTTTGCTACATTTACTACTAGCATCCGCACTACTCCGGCATTTTAGAACCCCTAAAACAGAGGCCTTTGAAAATGCTGCTGACCCCGTTATAGTTTGAAAATTCCAGGGTTGTGTTTTAGTGAGGACAGGTGGAAACAGAGACTTTGTAAAACGAGGACAGGCGCACACGCTCTTATTGTTTGGATCTTATCAGCCACGACGTGTCCTTCCCTAATTCGTCACGCCCTATCACCTGACCCTTTTCTGGAAAAAATAAAACCCCAAACGACATCAGCCTCGACTGCAAGCGGTTAATTCAACATGGATAATTACATCTGGTCGTCGGTCCAAGCAGAGAAATCTGCTCTTACATTTCTCCATGGCTATTTTTCGCTTGTAGTATTTCCTGCAACTAACTAAGCAAACAACCACAGTTTACACTAGGCACGTGCATGCCCAGTGTATGTGAAGGGTCAATGCGTTTTCAGGCGTGTAGTATGGATATTGCTTTAAAACATTAGTGTTGGACCTTAGAATTCTATCCAGTGTTTCATCCAGTGTAAAATAATGACTCTTGAATGTTTGCTGTTTTCTCTTCTATGTCAGGTTTGCTTTGTGACAGACATTTATACTGACAACAATACTTGAAACATTTTACGCACAAATCTAGCATTCAACAACATTTTTTTTTACCCGAATTTGTTCGTACTCCTCAAACAAATTTAGAACGGCCCCAGACGATGGTCTTAGACACATACCTTTTTACCCATATGCATAGTATATTAAAACAGCACTCATTAAAACAGGCTTTTAATAAACAAGAATATTTAAAACTTTGGTCAAATATATTAAATAAACATCAAATTGACGCCCTTTCATCCTCATCAATTATTGTCATAGCTAAAATACTCAGAATGTCCATGTTGAAATGCAACAGTGTTGTTTTTCATTGTTTGTATTTACTTGGCCTATAATGATCAGCCACGCCCACCAATTTCTAGTTCCATGAAATTGCGTCGCTAATGTTAATTGGTAGCTAACTGGTTAATTGGCAGCCTATTAACAGGCATGCAGGCTATATACAAGATTCTGATTTACCTCCTTGCAGGTGTCATGCCATGCTTCTCTGTTAGAACAACTCGACTGCTTTCTCCATGATACACCCCTCTAGGCAAACGCATATCCTCATATAGAGAAATGAGGGCGTGGCAGTACGCTGGTTGCAAATAGCGGGCACATGCCTGTCAATTGAGAATGATCCCGATTCACTAACGCGCACGGTGGTAAGAACACAATTGACTGGTGCGCACGTATCATAAATATGACTAAATATATATAAATGTCATTTCTACACACACATTAGTGAATGTAGCCCATTGTTATTTGCCCGTTAATATTAAAATGGGAGTGTGTGAGTCTTTTTCCATCCTCATACTTCAATCGGCCAATCTGAACAATGAGTGAATCTTAATATTTTTCACTTACCTACCTTTTGTGAGCCAGCGTGTAGCGTTCTTGCGGTGGTTCTCTATTCTATTCACTATTTCTGACCGCCGTTCCCATTTGTCCCCGTAGCAAGCTCTCATGATGACCATAGTGAACTTGGCCCAGAACTTTGTGGGTAGCAACAACGTGAACATCCTTCAGCCACTGGGTCAGTTTGGTACTCGCATCAATGGAGGCAAAGATGCTGCCAGCCCTCGTTACATCTTCACCATGCTCAGGTACAGCAGCTATGAACATAATTCTTTTAATATTTTCTTTATGCCAGTTGATGATACAGATATTGATACCACTATTCTTGCCCTTTTTGACTTCTTTATGCATTTTTTACTGACAAATTGTAGTATATTTCACAGAATTACCTGAAACCTTTTTAAACAAACTCTATAGTCAAGATTAATTTTAATACGCAAGTCATCTCACAATGGCGGTCTTATTTCCCACAGTCCTCTTGCCAAGCTGCTGTTCCCAGCGGTGGATTCCAACCTGCTCAAGTTCCTGTACGATGACAACCAGAAGGTGGAGCCTGAGTGGTACATTCCCATCATTCCAATGGTGCTGGTGAATGGAGCCGAGGGCATCGGGACAGGCTGGGCGTGCAAGATCCCCAACTACGACACCAGAGAGATCGTCAACAACATCAATCGCATGCTCAACCACCAGGACCCCCTGCCAATGGTAAACAGTCCAAGCACTCGCAGCATGAAAATTCGTCCGGGCCAATTTGACTTCTGGGAGCTAGCTATTATCTTTATTATATTGGTTTGCATTAGATCGTTGAGGGCAATATTGCAAATCTATGACCAGAACTGTTGTATGCCAATGTGGGATTTCTGTATGTTAATGTGACGACGTCCCGTTATTTGTCAGGTATTTCATTCTGCAAAACATTTTCAATTTTATCCACTCTCTCGATTTTAATTTCTAGAAATTGTATCCCATCACGCCATATATCAGATACTGTGTATCAATATTTCCATATATATATATAAGTTACATATTGTGTGATAAAGGAATATCAATATTACCCACGTCTAACATGGATAGTTTGGGAGACAGTGGATGTTAGTTAATTAAACAAAATCACCAATCGACAGGAAATTCTCTCCTGAATTCTGTGAGCCATCATAGCTCATAAAACAATTTATGGATGAATATGAATGAATAAAAAATAGCCAATCAGAAAATGTGAGAGCCTTAATTTACAATTACAAACAATAGGATAGTCACTCCCAAAGCCAACGAACCATCGCTCCCATCAAACTGACTAAGGATCAATAAAAGAATTAAAGCTGCAAGCAGCGTTGAACGGGCCCTCGCAGACCTGTGCACGTCGGGGCACGCGTGCAGCGTCCGCCGCTCAGCGGACCTCGGGCGTACAAAAGGGGAGTGGCACATTGTGGCCAGAGCATACAGCCTTACACTTCCTGCTGTCAGTAGGTGGCGCTATGAGCGAGGATGAAA